>JAQZBX010107399.1:0-10656 GCA_029593785.1 Cabassous unicinctus
GAATTTGGGTGGTACTTAGTAACTTTCTTCTAAAGAATAGAATATGGAAAGGGAAAGATAGTAAGTTTATAATGGAGAAACTTGGCAAACACTGCCTTAATCAAGTGATCAAGTTCATTATCACTTGATATAAGTCATGTTAATTGCATGAAACCCCTGACAGTATATGATGTTGTAACATGTAGTATTTCTTTGAAATAAACCTGGTCTCATCATGAGAAAAACATTAGGCAAGCACAAATTTAGGGACTTTGTAAATGATCCCTGAATAGTACTCCATAAACCTGTCCAAGTCATGAAAAACGAAGAAAGGCTGAAAAATTGTCAGAGATCATAGAAGACTGGGAGGCCTGATGACTAAATACATTATGGTATACTGGATTGTATACTGAAACAACAATAAAGACACGAATGTAAAGTCTGGTGAAATCGGAAAAATGTCTGGAGTTTATTTACTAGTATTGTACCAAATTTGGTTTCTTATTTTGACAAATGTACCATGGTAATGTGAAATGCAAACATCAGGGGAAACTGTGTGAGTTTTATAGATGAACTCTCTGTACTATCTTGGAGATTTTCCTGCTTATCTAAAATTATTCCAAAATAAAAAGTTGACTTTAAAATTGCATGTTTATAATTAAATTTAAAAAAGTATA
Source organism: Cabassous unicinctus (assembly GCA_029593785.1). Classification (NCBI taxonomy): domain Eukaryota; kingdom Metazoa; phylum Chordata; class Mammalia; order Cingulata; family Chlamyphoridae; genus Cabassous; species Cabassous unicinctus. Next base: position 657 of record JAQZBX010107399.1, read on the forward strand.
TTAAAATTGTTTTCTATATTCAAGTTAATATTCAGTACTTTTTTTTACTTTTGAAGGTTTTCATTTTGCTACCTTGGTGATTTCAAAAGTAGTAAAAACTCTTAATTACACAAAATAGATTAATGTCTTTTGCAATTCCTCTGCTAACCCATGCTTGATGAAGGACTCCTCTGTAAACTCGTTCCTCAAATTGACAATGCAGCAGAACAGTTGAAAACTCTATCTTGTCATCACAACGAACTGTCACCAAGCGTTATGGAAAACAATCTGTCATCTAAAGATCTGCAAGCCCGATTCACTCTTTTTGCTAAGGCAGCAAATCCTATATTTAAATTGTTACCTCCTACATAAAGTCTTTTCAAAATTCAATGGACATTCCTGGCAAAGCCCTAGGATACGATTACCAATTGTAAAGATTGTGCCACACTAACGAAGGATGTTTATGTGGGAAGGTGTGGGAGGTGTGAGGAGTGCGGCATATGGGAATCCCTATAATTTTCCTGTAACATTTATGTTATCTAAGTATCTTTGAAAAAAAAAAAAAGAATTCTAAAAAAAAAATTCAATGGACAAACACTAGCCATCTTTTACGTTGAAGAATCAAGTCTTAACAGAATTAAATAACTTACAAAAGATCAAATCGGTAAGGACAAGGGATTTAAACCCAGGTTCATGTGTGTTCTGTTTGGGGACCATTTTATGAGACAGTTTTTCCCAATGTACCATGTTTGTAAACAAAATGGTAGTGTGGTAGGCTGACTTATACACTTCAGAAAAAAAACATGTTTTTAGTCTTAATCTATTCCTGTGAGTGTGAACCCATTGTAAATAGGACCTTTTGAAGATACTCTTTTTAGTTAATGTATGGTCCATCTGAATGAGGTTGGGCCTTAATCCTATTACTGAAAGATTTATGAAGAAAAAGTCATGCTTAGGAAAGGAAGTCAGAAGGTGGAATTCAACAGAACTAAGAAGCGAAAGCAGAGGACACCATCATGTGAAGGAAAAGCTAAGGAATTCCAAGGATCATTCAAGCCAGCATGAAAACACCACAGTCTTCAGGAAGAAAAGATCACCTTTTTGATGCCTCAACTTGGGTCCTCTCCTAGGCTTAAAACTATGAGCCAATAAATCCATATCGTTAAGCCAAAAAAATAAATAAACAAACTGATATCTCACCTTATATTCTTATTAGCCTCCAGTTTATTTTTCCAAAGTTTACCTGAAAATATTTTTAATATATTAACCTCTGCATAAGCATGGTATTAGATCTGAGGATGGCCAAAACAAATTACCATAAACTGAATGGTTTAAAACAACAGAAATTTATTCTCCCAGCTCAGGAGGTTAGAAGTCTGACATCAAGGGATAAGCATTATGCTTCCCTGGAAGGTTGTAAGTTAGAATCCTTCCTTGTCTCTTCATAACTTCTGTGCATTGCTGGCAATCCGTGGTCTTCTTTGGTTTGTTGATGCATTACTCCAATCCCTGCCTCCTTGTCACATGGCATTCTCCTTTGTGTCTGTGTGTAAAATTATTCTCTTTTTATAAAGACACCAGTCTTGGATTAGGGTCCACCTTAATACAATATGATCTCATCTTAAATTGATTACATCTGCAAAAAACATATTTCTAAAAAGGGTCACATTCATAGGTTCTGGGTGGACATTAATTTTGAGGGTATACTGTTTGACCCAGTAGAAACATTATCAGGTTTCAAATGACCACCATTTTTCTTAGGAAATGGGGAAAAAAATTCACACTAGCTTCACCCCAGGACACTTACACTCCAATACAGAGCCACACCCAGTTTTCTTTCACTTTCTGTACTGACCATCCCAGATGATATTCTCACTTTATGGAACAGTCCTTAAAACTCCATCCTCTATTAAACCTTTCATGAAGTTAATATCTCTGATGGAAGGATAAATACTCAAAATCAAACCCAATGTATCCAAATTATTTCAGAATTAACAGTTTTAGTATTACATGGATGCTGAACTTCTCCACTGCAACCAGTAATTAGACACAATTATAAAATTAATTACATAATAGTTACATCAGACTTAATTTATTATTTCTACTATTTACTATCTATTATAATTTAGAGCAAAATTTCAGTCTGTCATTTGCACCTGTCTCTCTGCAATGAGACTTCTTGAAGATTCTGTGAAGTATGAGTTTAATGACTGAACATGGTATAAAATGGATAATTTATATATTTGTGATGAGATGAAGGAATTATGTATTCCTTTAAAGCAGATGCAGCAAAATCCATATACAATGGAGTCAAAGCCCCTGAGAATAAAGGGGTTGACTGTTGGGAAACATATAGTATTTTAGCTGAGTAGTTAGCAGCCACCAATTGCGATTTTAAATACAGCCACATAAACATAACTGATGGAGGAGAGGCTATAAAATGATACAAAGGTGATCACTAGGACAAGGATGCTTTGTGTGGTTTTCGACCCTGTGGAGGGTCTGAGGGGGAGATCATTCTTATGAATCTGTTGGACACGTTGTTTGTGCTTGTACAGAATGAAAACGATGGAGTCACTAGTCCATATCATGAGTCCCAAACACGCAACATCATGAATGGATAACAATGCTGCATAAAGTGATTCTGCAACTTTGTCATTCAGTGGAGCATTACAATATCTTAAATCATTTTTTTTTCTGTGCTGTTTCTGTTACTCCACTTATCAGTTTGTTAAAGAGGAAAAATGCTATTGACAACTATGTGCAATATCCAGCAAAGGATATTGGAGGGACCTGTGAATTTTAGGACTTTTAATTTAAGCTCTTTCCACCTGGAGTTTATGAAGCTGATTGTGATGCTATGGAAGATACTCAAAAGGCAGGTGGTGCCAATGGACATACCCCTGGACACTCTATGAACAAATAAAGAAAGTTTGCATCCAAAATAATTGAAGGGTTGTTTCAACCCAAAAGTTTCCATTGCCTGAGGGATTCCTCTAGAGAAAATGACCAAGAAATTGGCTATGCTTAGGTGGCTGATAATTAAATCTATGGATCTTGACTACATTCCCTGAAGTAAAAGAAGGTACAATGATTTAAGAGTGAGAAACCCCCAGGATTCCAACAACTATCTGGAACAGGAAGGATATTCTTATTTTCAAATCCAAAGGGGCCATTCTGTCATTTTGTAGGGCTCAATATTCACGTTCACAAAGGATCCTTCAAGGAAACATGAGTTGTGGACTACATATATCATGGAAAATGAAATTTAAGTTTCACCACTTCCTATTATTTTCCCTAGATAATCAATTGCTAAAATCTATTAAGTATTATTAAGAGAATTCCCACATTTTTTTTATAACTCTTAATATATATTGGTAACACTTATGTTAAAATTTATGAGATAAGTACTACTATTGTTTTCCTTTTAAGGGAAAATTAGCCATAGGGTTACTAAGTGACATCTAAATAGAGTTAGAGTCAGAATTTGAAACTGGGTAACCAGGTTGCAATAACAGTGTTGTTTATTCCTATGCTACACTGGATATGTTTTTCAAATAATCCAAATATATGTAAGCCTCATCATTTTCGTTTATTTATTTATTCTACATATTTATTCTATAAATCGATATTACTTACAAATGAAGATACAGAAGTCTTAGTAAAATGTAGATGACCTGAATAATTTTCTATGACCCAACTGGATTTATTTTACATGGATAAATATCAAGATTGCAAGAGCAAGAATCATTATTTGCTCTCAGAGATTAAAGTACAATGGCATCCATTCATACATTATTATGCAAAGTTATATTATATTCTAAAATATGAGACAAAAATAAGAGGAAAAATATTTTGATGTAGAAACTAAATTAATATTCACTAGAGGTCATATAATTATTTTTGTTACTTTAGAAAAAATAAATTCTAAGTAATGTTTTGGGAAATATAATAAATACAAGAAAAATATTTAAAATGGGATTTGAAGGCATTGGTTACTGTGCATTGAAAAAATCGAAATGGGTGAAAGATGGGCAGTAAGCTTGGGAATAACATTGGAATGATTTTTAAACAAGAGAAAATATCACAAGGAACATTTGATCCTTAAAAATGATGTCCTGGAGTTTTTTCTCTCACTATCTGAAATCGTCAATTATGAAATTATATTTTCCTTTAAAACTCTTTCCCAAATTCAGGAGGGAAAATAACTTTCCTGTGCTCAAAAAATCACAGATATTTTCAGTAGAGATAAATGTATTGTAATCACCTCATGCCAAAATTACAAAATAATAATTATATCTCACACATTGCCACTCAGCCACACTATTTTTGCAGAGGAATAAATAATTCAAATATCTCCATCTTACTCATTAACACACACACAGAACTTTTACAGAAATAAATTTACTACTCTTAAATAGTTCTCTGTGATTTTTGCAAACCATATTGAATAGTCGATTAATTTCAAATTTACAATCTTGAAGCACATTGAAATTAAGTTTCTGATACCACTTGGATGAAACACGAAGAACCACTTTCAGTGAGAGTTTCATTAAATTATCTTAGGGGCAGTCAGTACAGATCTTAGGAGCAGTCAGTACAGATCTCAGTACAGATCCTGAGATACAGGGCTCCTATTCCTCCACATCCTCTCCAACACTTATATTCTGCTGTTTTTTTAATAGCTGCTATTCTGATGGGTGTAAGATGGTATCTCACTGTGGTTTTGATTTCCATTTCCCTAATAGCTAGCGAAGTCGAACATTTTTCATGTGCTTTTTAGGCATTTGTATTTCTTCCTTGGAGAAGTGTCTTTCAGGTCACTTGCCCATTTTTTAAATGGGTTGTTTGTCTTTTTATTTTCAAGGTGTAGGATTTCTTTATATATACAGGATATTAGGCTCCTATCAGATATATGATTGCCAAATATTGTCTCCCATTGGGTAGGCTGCCTTTTTATTTTCTTAATAACATCCTTTGAGGTGCAGAAGTTTTTTATTTTGATGAAATCCCATTTATCTATTTTTTCTCTTGCTGCTCGTGCTTTGGCTGTGAAGTTCATGAAACCATTTCCTATTACAAGGTCCTGTAGATGCTTCCCTACATTATCTTCCAAGGTCTTTATGGTTTTGGCTCTTACATTTAGATCTTTGATTCATCTTGAGTTGATTTTTGTATAAGGTGTGAGATGGTATTCTTCTCTCATTGTTTTGGATATGGATATCCAGTTCTCTAAGCACCACTTGTTAAAGAGGCATTCTCTCCCAACTGACTGGGCTTGGTGACCTTGTTGAATATCAGATGATGGTATATGCGAAGATCTATATCGGAACCCTCAATTCCGTTCTATTGGTCAGTAGGTCTATCCTTGTGCCCCTACCATGTGGTTTTGATTACTGTAGCTTTGTAGTATGTTTTAAAGTCAGGTAATGTGATACCTCCAACTTCATTTTTCTTTTTCAATATGTCTTTGGCAATTCGGGGCCTCTTACCTCTCCAAGTATATTTGTGGTTAGTTTTTCCAGTTCCTTAAAAAATACAGTGTTGATTTTTATTGGGATTGCATTAAATCTGTAGATTAGTGTGGGTAGGATAGACATCTTGATGATTTTTAGTCTTCCTATCCATGAACAGGGAATATTTTTCCATTTATTTAATTCTTCTTTGATTTCCTTTAACAGTGTTGTGTAGTTTTCTGTATATAAGTCCTTTACATCTTTAGTTAAATTTATTCCTAGGTATTTGATTCTTTTAGCTACTATTGTAAATGGTATTTTTTTCTTGATTTCCACCTCAGATTGCTCGCTATTGGTGTACAGAAATGCTACTGATTTTTGAGCATTGGTCTTGTAGCCTGCAACATTACTGAAGTTATTTATAAGTTCTAGAAGCTTTGTTGTAGATTTCTCGGGGCTTTCTATGTATAGGATCATGTCGTCTGGAAATAATTAAATTTTCACTTCTTCCTTTCCAATCTGGATGCATTTTATGTCCTTTTCTTGCCTCAGTGCTCAGGCAAGTACTTCTAAGCTAATGTTAAAGAGGAGTGGTGATAGAGGGCATCCTTGTCTTGTTCCCTATCTCAGAGAGACGGCTTTTAGAATTTCACCATTGAAAATGATGTTGGCTTTGGGTTTTTCATATATACCCTTTATCATATTCAGAAAGTTTCCTTCTATTCCTATCTTTTGTAGTATTTTTATCAGGAAAGAGTGCTGTATTTTGTAAAATGCTTTTTCTGCATCTATAGAGATGATCATGTTATTTTTTTCTTTCAATCTGTTTATGTGGTGTAGTACATTGATTGATTTTCTTTTATTGAACCATCCTTGCAAACCCAGGATGAAACCCACTTGGTCATGGTGTATAATCCTTTTGATATGTTGTTGAATGCGATTAGCAAGTATTTTGTTGAGGATTTTAGCATCAAGGTTCTTTAGAGAAATTGGTCTGTAATTTTCCTTTCTTGTGGTATCTTTGTTTGGTTTTGGTGTTAGAGTAATGTTAGCATTGTAGAATGAGTTAGGCAATATTCCTTCTACTTCTATTTTTTTGAAGAGCTTAAGCAGAATTGATTTTAGCTCTTTCTGGAATGTATGGTAGCATTCAGCTGTGAATCCATCTGGTCCTGGGCTCTTCTTAGTTGGGAGATTTTTTTTTGTTGAGTTAATCAATTTCTTCTTTCATCAATGTAGGCTGTTTGTGAGTTTCTAGAAACTTGTCCATTTCCTCTAAATTATCATTCTTGTTGGTATATAATTTTTCAAAGTATCCTCTTATGATACTCTTAATTTCTGTGGGGTCAGGAGTAAAATCCCCTTGCTCAATCCTTATTTTGTGTATTTGAATCTGTTCTCTCTTTTTCTTTGTTAGTCTGGCTAAGGGTTTGTCAATTTTATTGATATTCTTGAAGAACCAGCTTTTGGTTGTGTTTATTGTTTCTAGTGCTTTCTTATTCTCTATTTCATTTAGTACTGCTCGAATCTTTGTTATTTCCTTCTTTCTACTTCCTTTTGGTTTAGTTTGTTGTTGTTTTTCCATTTCCTCCAAGTGTGCAGTTAGGTCTTCAATTTTAGCACTTGCTTCTTTTTTAATATATGAATTTATGGCTATGAACTTCCCTCTCAGGACTGCTTTCACTGCATCCCAAAGGTTTTGATTTGTTGTGTTGTCATTTTCGTTAGTTTCAAGGTAGTTGCTTATTTCTTTTGAGAATTCCTTCTTGACCCACTGTTTGTCTAAGAGTGTGTTGTGCAACTTCCATATCCTTGTGTCTAACCTGTTTCTCTGGCCCTTAGTGATGTCCAATTTCATTCCGTTGTGGTCAGAGAAATTACTTTGTATAATCTCAATCTCTCTGAATGCATTGAGAGTTGTTCTGTGGCCTAGCATGTGGTCTATCTTGGAGTATGTTCCGTGTGTACTCGAGAAGAATATAAATCCTGCTGTATTTTGGTGTATTGTTCTGTATATGTCTATGAAGTGCAGGTCCTCTAATGTATTGTTGAGAGTCTTTGTTTCTTTGTTGATTCTCTGTCTAGATGTTCTGTCTAATGATGATAATGGTGTGTTAAAGTCCCCTGCTATAATTGTAGAGGCATTTATTTCTCCACTTAGTTTTTTCAGGGTTTGCTTCATGTATTTTGAGGCACCCCAATTAGGTGCATAAATGTTTATGATTGTTCTCTCTTCTTGAGAGATTACCCCTTTTACTAATATATAGTGTCCACCTTATGATAGTTTTGCATTTAAAGTCTATTTTGTCTGATATTAGAATAGCTACTCCTGCCCTTTTTTTGGCTATTGTTAGCTTGTAAAATGGTTTTCCAGCCATTCACTTTAAGTCTCCTTGAATCCCTGGGTTGAAGGTGGGTTTCTTGTAGACAGCATATAGATGGATCATATTTCCTTATCCATTCTGCCAATCTGTGTCTCTTGATAGGTGAATTTAGTCCATTAACATTCAGTGTTATTACTCGTAATGAATTTCTTATTTCAGCCATTTTTCTTTGGGTTAATGTATGTCATATATTGTTGCTTTTTTGTTTTTTGTTTTGTTAGTTGCTTTTAAACTCTCCTCCAACTCTCTCTCCTCTGTTTTTTCCTTTCAACTTGTAGAACTTCCTTAGTGTTTCTTGAAGTGCAGGTTTCTTATTGACATACTCTCTTAATTTTTGTTTATCTATGAATACTTTAAACTTTCCATCATTTTTGAATGCCAGTTTTGCTGGGTAGAGAATTCATGGCTGGAAGTTTTTTTTCTTTTAGTGTTTTGACTATGTCATACCACTGTCTTCTTGCCTCCATGGATTCAGCTGAAAAATCAGCACTTAATCTTATTGTGTTTCCCTTGTATGTGATGATTCTCTTTTCTCTTGCTGCCTTGAGTATTTTCTCTTTGTCTTGAGCATTGGACATTTTGACAAGTATATGTCTTGGAGTTGGCCTGTTGGGATTTATACTGCTTGGGGTGCACTTTGCTTCCTGGATCTACACATCCATCTCTCTCAATAGGGTTGGGAAGTTTTCAGCCATTATTTTCTTCAACATTTCTTCTGTTCCCTTTCCCTTCTCTTCTCCTTCTGGGATGCCCATAAAGTGTATGTTTGAGCATTTTGTGTTGTCGGTTAATTCCCTGAGTCCCTGCTGGATTTTTTCTATCTTTTTGTCTATTTTTTCTATTATCTGTTTGATTTCCGATGTATTGTCTTCCACATCACTAATTCTTTCTTCTGCCTGTTCAAATCTGCTGCTATATGAATTCAGCTTCTTTTTGATTTCTTGAATTGTGCCATTGGTCACCATCATATCCATTATCTTTTTGGGGGTGTTTACAATTTCTTCAGTATGTTCTCCCAGTGTCTTCTTTATATTCTTAATCTCTTCCTTCACTTCTTTAAGTTGGCCCATGATATTTGTTTGGAGAGCTTTGATGAGTTGTTCAATGTTCTGCTTCACTTCCTGGTTTTTATTTTGTTCATTGGATTCCTCCATGTTTTCCTGTTTCTCAGTGTGGTTTGTAATTTTTTGTTGCACTCTAGTCGTAATTCTACCTTGAAGGATTTATTCAGTTGATTAGCTTCTCTCTCTGCTCTAGAGTTTTATTTAGCTGGTGGTTCTGCTTGTGTGTAAAGTTTTCTCTTTGATGCTTTTTCTTCTTATTTTATTTCCTTGCTTCTTTCTATGTTCCCTTGAAGGCAAAAGATTAGGTCCGGAGGAATCAAAAGATGTGAGAAAGGAAGAAGGATAATAGTAATATTGATAAAAGTTAGAAGAGGGGCCAAGTAAGACTTAATGTAGTGAAAATTTAACTCATGTAAGCAGTGTAGAGTAATTGGAAAGAAAGTGGAGTACCTACAATGGACTGGGAAACCAAATACAGGAATACATATAAAATGATTTAGAAGGCTAGAATTATGAAGAGGGAGAGAAAAACTTAAGAAAGGGCTGAAAGGAAAGAGTTAATATTAATTAAAAAAGAAGAAAACAAAATAGAGGGAATAGAATTTGATACCCTTGAGTTGTGGGCATATGGAAAAATGTGGTATTTAATAGCCACATCAGAAAGCAGAAGGCAGAAAGATGAGGGAAGGATAAGAGATAGTTTGGAATACAAAATCAATATATAGAGAGAATGGGAAATCACTGAAGAAGAAGCACAGCAAAGAAGAGACATCTAGGAGCACCTAATTTTAAAAAAATGAAAGAAAGAAGAAAGGGGGCAAGAAAGAGGAAAGAAAAGCAAGAGACAACAAATAAACAGAGAAAAATCAAACAACCACACAGGCAAGCAGTCAAAGAAAGATAAGGGGGATCAATACGCCCTGGGGTCCCTATGGATCCTCTCAGCCTGCTTGTGTTTATCAATCAATTTCCCCACAGGATTCTATATGCAGGTCCTGAAGCAGCTTTTGGCTATTAAACTAAATTAAAAAGAATTTATTCTTCATTTATTAATGTGACCGTTTTATTTTTATTTTTTATTTTTGGCGTAATACAAGACCAAAAATAAGTCCTCCTC
>JAQZBX010107400.1:0-10656 GCA_029593785.1 Cabassous unicinctus
AAAATCACAAAGTGTCTTTCCTTTTCATCATTTGTATGTCAACAAAATCAGGATAAAATGGTGCCATCAGGGAGGTGGAGGTAGTAGGAAGGAAACCAAAAATGGGCATCCAGAAGCAGTCTTGGATGTTGAGAGAGGCCAAGACCACTTTCATTTTTTGAATCTCTTGGCATATTAAAAATGAAAGAAAGCAAAAAGAGGAGAGATATACAAATAAGCACAGATTGCCACCAATTTGTATACAATTATCTAGTTTATTAGAATAGTACCCATCACGAGTTTTTCTCTCTCTCTCTGATAGTATAAGGTCCTTTCTGTTTGCAAATCTCAATTCATATCATTCAGCAAAGGGCAAGCCCATTCTCCACTATGTTATTCTTTCCTCTATCAGAATTGGAATTAGATCTACTAAAGGTCGCAGAACAAAAATCTGCTGAATTTAAATAGATATTGGGCAATTTAGACCACGAATGTAACACTTAAAGTAATTTGGTACAGACAGACAATTCCTGTCCATGCTGTGAATCCAGATGGGGGAACTTGGAAATTTCAGGAAAGCCCTTGCTGTACCCCACAATAAGGAAAAAAGAACACCAATTCTTTCAGGACCCAAATCTTCTGAAATAAAGTTTCTGAGGAATCAACCTTTAAAAAGCACAAAATTTAGCGTGGCTTGCTTAAAAATATTTCATTCTCCCTGCATACTTCAGAATCTCATTTCCAGTTTTGTTATTCTCTCTTTCTCGTTAATGGTAATAAAAGTGACATAGTTATCAAACAGGCAACATCAATTATATTGAATCTTCAAATCCATAAAGTAAATCCATTTTAACTGATTGCCTAAGTAATATAGCTGCTTGAAAGGTAAACCAAAGGGCAGTTTGGCCATTGGCAGTGAAATTGAGGAAGTAAATGAAAGAAGCCTAAATTAGAAGCTAGACTTGGCTTTTGTAAGCAACCAGACTTTCCAAAGGTGACTTCTGAACTCCAGTGAATTGTCTGGAGTCCATATAGCTATCTCAGGGTTGATCAGAAACCAGATTCCTGTCAAAACTGAGCTAGTGATCTGGAAGAACTGGAGGGGGAATTTCTTGTTTACTTTTCTTGATTTTTATCAGTGCTTCATCAATGTAATGAAAACAACAAGAACATACTACGACTCAAAATCACCCACAATATCACTACATAACCTATCAATTCTTTTTTCTCCATTTACCCTTTATATACACACTTAATTTTACAAAGTTGTGAGTGCAAAGAAGATTTTCTTTGATATTCTTGTGTAATCTGTTCTTTATTTAATGTTATGTCAGAAATGGTCTCTCATGTAGTTGTATGTTCCTCATAAGGATAATTTCTACTGGCTGCACAATATTCCATTAGAGACATTCATCATGATTTGGTTAGTCTATCATAGGCCATTCAGGTTTTTTTTCAAAATTTTTGCTATTATAAATAATGTTGTGATAAACATCTTATTGCATTCAGCTTTTGGAACCACTTGAATTATTTCCTCAGCATAAATTCTTGGAAGTCTAATTACTGGGTCAAAGGGTATTAACATTCAAAACATTGTGAAGCATACTACCAAATAGATTTCCAAAAAGTATGGGATAATTGATTAATTTCACCATAATCTTGCCAGAACACTGGAAAAGAAGAAACAATAAAATTAAAATGGTAAAATTGTTACTGTATTGTTTTAAGTTTAATTTCCTTATTATATCCAAGATTGAACATTTTTCCATATATTTGCTTATTAGTTACATTTTTCCTTGTGGGAACTGCTCCATCTCTCTCACATCCTATAGCCAATCAACTATCAAGTCTTGTTAATGCTACATTTTAATTAGAAATGTTGAAGTTTTACAGAAAAATCATGCAGAAAATAGTGTTCCCATATAACACCCCTCATATGCACAGATTTACCTATTATTAACACTTTTCACTAGTATGTTATCTTTTACAATTGATGAAACAATATTTCTATAATTACACTATTAACATATGTGCATAGTTCACATTAGGGTTTACTGTCTGTATTATAAACGCCTGTTTTTTTTTAAAAAAATTTATTCTAGTAACATATACAACCTATAATTTCCCAATTTAACAACATTCAAATATATAATTCAGTGATGATAATTATATTCAGAATGTTGTGCTACCATCACCATAACCCATTACCAAACATTTTCTATCACCCCAAACACAGAACCTCAACTAGGCATTAACTCTCCTTTCCCTATGCCCATGCTGGTCCCTGATATACTGTATTCTAGTTTCTGACTCTATGAATTTGCTTATTCTAACTATTTTATATAAGTGAGATAATATACTATTTATCCTTTTGTGCCTGGCTTATTTCACTTAACATGATGTCTTCAAGGTGCATTCATGTTGTCACATGTATCAGGACTTCATTCCTTTTTAATATTCCATGGTGTAGCAGTTTGATGTTGTTTATGAATTCCAAAAACAGATATTGGATTATGTTTGTAAACTGGTCTGTTCCTCTGGACATATTAGATTATATTGGATTCAGAGGTTTCACTTTTAATTGATTAAATAATGATTAAGGCTTTGATTGGTCCACATCGATAGGGCATTGAGTCCCTGTACCCTTGGTGGGCAGGGACTCACAAAGTAACCACACCACAGAAAAAGGAGATTGGTGTTTTGAGCTGGAGCCCCAGGAAGTAAACACGTAGGAGAAGAACACAGAGAGGCAGATAGGTGAGGAAACAGAGAAGGTGCTGTTAGATGTGGCAGAGGCCCCAGGAAGAGAGCCATTTGCCTGATAATTTGTAGCTGCAGAGACCAGCGCCCTGAGCAGCTGAGTCCAGAAAGAAATGAGCCCCAGGAGAGAGACGAGACTTATCCCAGTCTACAGCTGATATTGGAAGAAGTTGGGACCATGGAGCCTTAAGAGGAAGAGGGAGGCTGAATCCTTGCAGCCATCGGCAACCATCTTGCTCCAACATGTGGCAACAGACTTTGGTGAGTAACATGATGTTTTCATAATTGTAGCTTTGTAATAAGTTTTAAAATCAGGAAATTTAAGTCATCCAACATCGTTCTTCTTTTTCAAGATGGTTTTGGCTATTCAGAGGCCCTTTCCCTTCTAAATAAATTTGATGATTGGCTTTTCCATTTCTGTAAAAAATGTTGCATGAGATTTTATTGGGGCTACAATGAATCTGTAAATCATTTTGGATAAAATTGTCATCTTAACAATATTTAGTCTTCCAATCCATGAACACAGAATAACCTTCTAATTATTTAGGTCTATGAATTCTTTTAGTGTTTTGCAGTTTCCCATATATAAGTCCTTGCATCCTTGGTTAGATTTATCCCTAGATATTTGATTCTTTTAGTTGCTATTGTAAATGGATTTTTTTTTCTTGAGAATTTTTATTGGTAGTGAGTAGAGTCACTACTGACTTTTGAGTATTGGTCTTGTACCTCGCCACTTTGCTGAATTCATTTATTAGCTCTAGTGGCTTTCTTATAGATTTTTCAGGCTTTTCTGGATATTGGATCATGTCACCTGCAAATAGGGAATGTTTTACTTCTTTTCCAATTTAGATGCCTTTCATTTCTTTATCTTGATAGATCTTTATCTGCTCTGGCTAGAACTTCCAGCACAATGTTGAATAATAAAATGGTATTGATAGTGGGCATCATTGTCTTGTTCCTGATCTTAGAGGGAAAGCTTTCTGTTTTTCTCCATTCAGTATGATGTTAGCTATCAGTTATTCATATATGCCCTTTATCATGTTGTAAAAACTTCCTTCTATCCTAGTTCTCTAAGTATTTTTATCAAGAACAGTGCTGGATTGTGTCAAATGCTTTTTCTTCATTAATTGAGATGATTACAGATTTTTTATTCCTTTGTTGTATTAATGTGGTGTATCACATATATTGATTTTCCTATATCAATCCACCCTTGCATAACTGGGATAAATCCCAATTGATCTTGGTATATAATTCTTTTAATGTATTGTTGGACTTGGTTTGTCAGTATTTTATTGAGAATTTTGGCGCCCATATTAATAAGGGAACTTGGTCTGAAATTTTCTTTTCTTGTGGTATCTTTTGCTGGCTTTGTTGATATGGTGATGTGGGCCTCATAGAATAAGTTAGGAATTTATTCCTCTTTAGTTTTTTTGGAAAAGTTGGAGCAGGCTTGAAATGTTTGGGAAAATTCACCAGGAAGCCATCTGGTCCTGGACTTTTCTTTTTTGGGAGATTTTTTTTTATTACTGATTAATTCTCTTTACTTGTTAGAGGTCTGTTAAGATCTTCTTCAGTCAGTATAGATATGTTTCTTGGAATTTTTCCATTTTGTCTAAGTTTTTAAATTTTTTAGCATATATTTGTTCATAGAATCCTCTTACAATCCTTGTTATTTCTGTAGGATCAGTAGTAATATTCCTCTCTTTCATTTCTGAAATTTGAGTTCTTTGTGTCCTCTCTCTTTTTTTCTTCATCAGTCCAGCTAAAGGTTTGTTAAATTTACTGGTCTTTTCAAAAAACCAACTTTGGTTTGGTTGATTCTCCATATTGCTTTTTATTCTCTATTTCATTTATCTCCACTCTAATCTTAGTTATTTTCTTCCTTCTGCTTACTTTTGATTTAGTTTGTTCTTCTCTCTCTATGTCTTCCAATTGTGAATTTAGATCTCTACTTTGAGATCTTTCTTCTCTTTTAATATAAGCCATTAGAGCTATACATTTCCTTCTCAGCTCTACTTTTGCTGCACCAAATATATTTTTCCATGTTGTATTTTTGTTTTCATTCTCCTCAAGACATTTCCAAATTTCCCATGTGCTTTTTGTTTGACTCATTGGTTGTTTAAGAATTAATTGTTTGGACATCCAGGAAGATAGATTAGAGAGATGGAGGGATCATTTCTCTCCCAGAAAAAAATAGCTAGAGGACAGGTGGAGACTATGTGGAGGGCTGCTCTGGGGCTCAGGACACCAGGGGAAGACAAACACAACCAGAATAGAGAGGGGCAAAGGAAAGGAGTCTCAGCTGCTGAAAAATCCCATGAGTAGAGCCTCAAAAGCAGCAACAGGCACCCACCCCTCCACCTATGGAGCAAATAAAAGTCTGTTGATTGCAGGGGCTGTGGACTGCAGTGGCTATGGACTGAGGGGAATGCAGAGGTCCTCTTCCCAAAGAAAGGAGAGAAGGAAGAATACACTCTACAGAAAATTCAGATTTTGTCCAGCAAACTTGGTCTGCTGCATTTGAGGGGTCTGACACTTCCATGGTGGGTGGGGTTGTAACATTGTTTGCACTGAGAACCTACAGTGGGCTAAAGATAATTTGCCTTTTCAAACACCCTTCCTATTGTTTCAGGCTGGTTGCTGAAGAGGCAGAGGGAGGGAAGATGGGGACTGGCCATGGGTGGAGAACAGCCTCTGAGAATGTTTGTGAGACTTGGACAGCCATGAGGACATTGTTTCTGCACCACCCACCAGCCTGAGGAGTTATATTGAATGCATTCCCCTTAGCACCCAGGGTTTGAACTGAGAGGTCTGCTGGCCAGACTAGAAAAGTGAAGAAAAATAAATAAATGAAAGAGGCAAGCAGGTTTCTTTACTGCCACCCTCTCTAAATCCTTTGGAAACTGGCCTGCACCCCATTATGGGATCCTTAGCCATGGTTTGAGCAGTTAAACAAGGGCAATCTTAAATATCTAGAACAAGTTGAACCAAGAGCCAAAGAACAGTGGTAGACACAACTAACTAACAGTAAATCCTTAGGCAAGAGAGAGAAACTTAACATCAGAATAAACTCAGCATCAGAATCAGATTCTTAGACATCAGCAAAAAATTACAAGTCATATAAAGTTAATGGAAGATATGATTCAGGCAAAGGAACAAAACAAAGCTCCAGATGAGACATATGACTTGAAACAGTTAATCAATGATGTTCATACAAATGTAAATCAAATCATAGAGTTGAAGGCCAACACAGTTAAAGAAATAAAAGACATTAGGAGACACTGAGTGAGCACAAAGAAAAAATTGAAATCTTGGATAGAAAAATAACAGAGGTTATGGGAATGAAGACAATAAGTGACATCAAAAATACAATTGAGACACACAACAGCAGATTTGAAATAATGGAAGAAAGAATCAACAACATAAAGGAAAGAACAACATAAAATGAAGGGAGTGAACACAGAGAGAAAAGAATGGAAAAATTGAGCAGGGGCTCATACATGTTATGGGAGTTCCAGATTGAGATGAGAAGGGAAAAGGGGCAGAAAGTGTATTTGAGGAAATAATGGCCAAAAATTTCCCAACTGTTATGAAAGACATGAATATATATGTTCAGGAAGCACAGCATACCCCAATTAGAACAAATTCTAATAGACATACACCAAGACACATCATATACAGAATGTCAAATGCCAAAGATAAGGAGAAAATTCTGAAAGAAGCAGGGGAAAAGCAAACCATGACATACAAGGGATGTCCAATAAGAATTAGTGAGGATTTTTCTTCAGAAATGATGGAGGTGAGAAGACAGTGGTATGATACAATTAAGGTACTGAAAGAGAAAAACTGCCAGCCAAGAATCCTTCAAATATGACGGTGAACTTAAAATGTTCACAGATAAACAGAAACTGAAAGAACTCATAAACAAGAATCCAGCTCTGCAGGAAACACTAAAGGGAGTTCTGCAGTCAGAAAAGAAAAGAAAAGAGAAGAGAGAAAGGCTTGGGAGGGAGTGTAGAAGTAAAGACTATCAGAAAGAGTAACCAAAAAGGTAAGATGGACAAAAATAAGATATGATATATGAACAATATGATAAATGAACTGGACTGGGCAGACATATACATAACATTGCACCCCAAATCAACAGGCTATATAGTGTTCTCAAGTGCTCATGGATCTTTCTCCAGGATTGACCACATGTTAGGCCACAACATAGCTCTCAATAAATTTAAGAAAATTGAAATTATATAAAGCACCTTCACTGATCATAATGGAATGAAGCTGGAAATCAATAATAGGTGGGAAAAGGAAAAATTTGCAAATATATGGAAGCTAAACAACACACTCCTAAACAATCATTGGGTCAAGGAAGAAATTGCAAGAGAGATTAGTAGATCTCATGACAAATGAAGACGGGAACACAAGTTATCACAACTGATGGGATTCAGTAAAGGCAGTGCTGAGAGGTAAATTTATAGCCCTAAATGCCTATATTTAAAAAGTAGAAAGAGCTAAAATCAAAGATCTAACTGAACAACTGGAGAAACTAGAAAAAGAACAGCAAACTAATTGCAAAGCAAACAGAAAGAAAGAAATAACAAATATTAGAGCAGAAATAAAGGAAATTGAGGACAAAAATCCATAGAGAAAATCAATAAAACCAAAAGTTGTTTCCTTGAGAAAATAAATAAAATGGACAAATCCTTATCAAGACTATCAAAGAGAAAAAGAGTAGATGAAAATAAATAAAATCAGGAATGAAAGGGGGGGCACTATGACTGAACCCACAGAAATAAAAAGGATCATAAGAGGATATTATGAGAAACTGTATGCCAACAAATTAGACAACTTAGGTGAAATGGACAGCTTCTTAGAAATGTGCACAACCTACACTGACTCTACAACAAATACAGGAACTCACAAAATCAATCACAAACAAAGAGATTGAGTCAGTTATCAAAAATCTAACAAAGAAAAGTCCAGGAATGGATGGCTTTTCAGGTGAATTCTACTAAATATTTTGAGAAGAATCAATACCAATACTGTTTAATTTCTTCCATAAAAATTCAAAAGGAGAGAAATTACCCTACACATTTTATGAAGCCAACATCACCCTAATACCACAGCCAGATAAAGATATTACAAGAAAAGAAAATTACAGACCAATCTCTCTAATGAACATAGATGTAAAAATTCTCAGCAGAATACTTGCAAACTGAATCCAACCACATATAAAAAGAATTATACATTAAGATAAAGTGGGGTTTATTTCCTCATATGCAAAGGTAGTTCAACTTAAGAAAATCAATTAAGGTAATTCACCACATTACCAAATGAAAGGGAAAAAATCAAATGATCATCTCAATTGATGCAGAAAATGCATTTGACAATATCCAGCATCCTTTCTTGATAAAAACATTTCAAAGGATAGGTATAGAAGGAAAGTTCCTCAACATAATAAAGGGCATATATGAAAATCCCACAGCCAACATCGTATTCAATGGGGAGAGATTGAAAGCTTTCCTTGTAAGATCTGGAAGAAGACAAGGATGCCCCACTGCTACCACTGTTATTCATCATTGTGCCAGAAGTTCTAACTAGAGCAATTAGGCAAGGGAAAAAAAGACATCCGAATTGGAAAAGAGGATGTAAAACTCTCAGTATTTGTAGATGACATGGTTCTATATTTTGAAAAGCCCAAAATATCTATAACAAAACTATAAGAGCTAATAAATGAATTCAGCAAAGTGGCATTATTTCTCTTTGGGCCCTTTTTATAATTTCTATCTCTTTATTGAGATTCTTACATTATTCATCATTTCCCTGATATCCTTTAGTTCTTTCTTCATGTTTTCTTTCATATCTTTAAACATATCGAAGATAACTTTTAAAAGTCTGTGTCCAAAATCTGGTATTTTTTTGTTGGTGGTTTCTTGGTTTTTATCTTTTTCATTTGAATGGGCCATCATTTCTTGATTCTTATTTGACATAAGAGAGTCAGGGTTAAAAGACAGGCAGTTTTACTTTCTATTGTTTGAACCATAACAATATGTTATATATTATCTATTTAATAAATTAAATAATTTAAAAATCACATCATTATATAAGTTAAAACCTTAAAAATGCCTAGATATAAATGAATAAGTATAAATTGGGTTATGATTTAAAAATAAAGTCTGGATTTATGATTTGAACAATTTAAATAGATCAAGAGTTTGTTGCTACCAACACTGTTAATTATGCAAGTCAGGTTCTGGGTGTCCTAGTTTTCTTGACAATAAGATAGAGAATATTCTTGAAAGCCACCCTAATAAAAGAATTTATTGATTAAAGGCTGTTGGTTATTTCAGAACCAACAATAATTTTCATGATTTTCAAGAATACAGATTGCAGCAAATTCAATATTATACTATTTAAAATACAGATCACAGAGAAAGGATTTTCCAGCTAAGTTTTATGTTTTTTGTTTTAATAAATGAAAAAGAAGTTGAAACTTTAAACAGAATTTAAAAATAATGCAATTTACTTAGCACAAACTCAAATTAGTCCAGAAACCAGATTTGATATTTTAAAATTTGTAAAAGGTTTGCTTTATTCTTACCTACATGGGAAGATACCAGAAGTAATACAAGAAAGTATTTATTTTCTTTTTTAAGGCACATACCTGCTATATTTTGAGATTGTGTGTGTGTGTGTGTGTGTGTGTGTGTGTGTGTGTATGAACACATTTGTATTCTTTGATTTTTAAACTATCAAGAAGATATTTTCAGTTAATTATTGTAGAATTAGTTCTTAGCATGAACTACTGAGAGAACCTTGTATTTGCATCCCAGGTTTTCCAAGAAAAACAAAGTTTGGTGGTCTAAATTCTAGTCATTATTTGCCCCAAATCCAACATCTCACACATTCTTATCTTCTATTAATGTGAATTAATTCTTCCATTCCCCACAGAAGCAGTAAGAATAGCAAGAAAAACTAAAATTAACTTTTTCTTTCATCATTTTAGCTCATGAGCTGATGAGATGTGGAAATATTCCCCACCTCCATCCCCTTTTAACAATATCTAAGGTGGAAGCAGATGCAAGCCAGAAGATGTGCTCTGGTAAAATATCTGTTACCGAAACATTTGAGTGTTTATATCTTATGCAGAGGATGTTCAAAGTTGGTGTGATGGGAGTCCAACATTATACAACAAGGTATGTGGGATGCTAGCCAATAACATTAACATCTCCTTTTGCTTTTCTTGAGAATGATATTTTTATTCCTTATGCTAAACATAAAACAATAGAATTGAACATTGCCTTATACTTTGTTTCAAACTTGACTTGCCTGTTTTTTCCACAAGGTATCTTTCAGTTACATTGATTATATTACCAGATTATCTGATGATTAAGGCTATTAACAATCCACTCTTGAGTAGTCAACATAACAATGTTTAGTTGCCTTGCAGTAACAATTAGAGAACAAAGCAATTTACCATAATTAGATACTATCTGGAAAAAAAAGTATTCACATTAAGATAAGTTAAAAAGACTTATTTCTTATGGCTAGGGACAACTGTTAACATAGCAATTTTTTTCTGAATTACAAAGAAAATTATTGCACTTTTAAGTTGCTCATTATTGCAAATACAACAAATGGTTCTTGTTCTGAGTTTTCCCCATGTGGCTTTGGGCAAGTTTCTTAACCTTTCTCTCTTCTTGTTTCATCATCTAGGAGGCAGTGATAATAGTCAAGCTACAAGTAGATACAGATGGATAATTAATGTTTGCAAAGTGCTTTGAGATCCTGGGAAAGAAAATGCTTTGCAAATAAAAAAACTCAATTTACATAAGATATATTTTAATTATTGCAGTAGGTTTATTCACTCAGCAGTGAAAGCCTTTTTTTTTCCTAATCTTAATTTCACTACATCAA
>JAQZBX010107401.1:0-10656 GCA_029593785.1 Cabassous unicinctus
TGAGTATTGCAACCAAGAGTTAAGGTGATTCCTAAATCATTTTATAGATGCTTTTTTTTCATATTTTTCTAGTATATTAAAAAATAGGCAAAAGTTAATTCCTGAAATTATTGAAACTAGCTAAAACAACCTGAGTCTTGTATGTACTTATTATTGCGATGGTAACCACTCCACCCTTCCTTGTTTGAAACAATAAAAAACTAAAATCCTTAAAATCAGAGAGGCAGTTTTTGGACCATTAGGCCACTATTCTTTTTGCTTATTCAAACAGATAACTGTCCGCTTTTTCCTAGTTTTCTGTGTACAATTCTTTTTGGGATTCAAGTCCCCACCTTGAGTCTGTCTGTTGTATATACTACTGAAAATAATCCAGCAATTCAGTATTTAATGAAATGTAGCAACTGTTTACTGTTTGTTCATTAAATGGGTGTTTTACTTAGGTATAGTAAGTGTTAAGTTTCTATTTATCTGCTCTCTTATTGTTTAAGTGCATTTGTATTGCTCAAGTGTTCATAATTGGTTACTATTACTGAAATTCTTTAAAATGAGAAATTTTAATTTTACTAGCATTCCTAAATGTAGTCCTTTAGGCTGTATTTTAAGAGAGTGGAAAATCTTAACCACAAGTCTATGAAAAGCAAGAAACAGTTTTTCCTGTAGGAAAGTTTGGCCTCAATATAATGTAGAATCAGGAGGAAAATGGCTGGAGTATAGTTGATTACGGAAGAACCCCATAATTCGATTCAGCTTTTTGAATTGAGATACAAGGTTCTTCCCTGAAATGGTTTACAAGAACAAGCTTGCATATAGCAGGCAACACTGGTCCCAGAGGAGATTTTAAAAGCTATGAAATTTAGAAATGTGGGCAGAGAAAGTGTTGCTCAGTGGTTGAGCTTCTGCTCTGCATGTACAAGGTCCCAGGTTCAATCCCTGGTACCTCATAAAAATAAAAATAAAAATAAAATAAGTACTAGAGAGGTGGTATGGAGGAAAAACTAGAGACACACCCTACCAAAACAGTGAATTACGAGTCAAATTAGTGAGTTTTCTGTTTCGGTTTTCTGTGTCTAACTTTCTATATCCGTCTCTTTGTTCAATTCATATTTTCATATCTCCATATGGTAATATCAAATTAACAAATGTAAATTCTTAAGAGACTTGATTTGAAACTGCTAAAAATTAAATAAGCACTTTATATAAATATATGCATATGAGTACCCCTGGAGTACCAAATTAGAAAAGTCAAGCTTCTGGTACTCTTTTGAATGTATAATCTAAATACTCAGACCTTGGTCAATTAATTTTTCAGGATGAAAAGTTAATATAGAAATCTGACTAGAGAAACTATTTCCGGGGTGGGGGGGGAAATTAAAAAGGTTTTCCTGAATTCATCCACAATTTTTCTATCACCTATCTCTACACCCAGTGTCTTCAACCAAACCTTGGCTCAATTCAATCCAAGGCCAAAAGAGTAAATTAAAGAAATCTCTTTAATTTTATAGAAGTAAACTGGTTTACGAAACTGTGGAGTAAAGACTGGTTGTAGAAAGATGAGGGAGATGTGAGTTTGGAAAATAAGAGTGTTGGGGATAGAAGGAATGTTACAGATTAAAACTTGGTCTGAAGAGTTGGTCCTGTAATGCCCCAATTTAAATTTTTACCAGTCTTGGGGTGAGAGTAATTAGCAATCCAATTGCCAAATTAAAGAAAATAAAGGTAAATTCCTTGAAAGCTATGGAAAGGCTTTTTTTAGATTGTGCTTGAAACAAATTAAATATTTGTAACATATTCTCCAGAGAATGATAGTCAGCATGTCTGTGAGGTTGTTCATAATTTTAGAGTGTTATGGAAACAAACAGATTTTTAGCTTCTTATGGATGAAGAAATAAAACATTTCTTGAATGAGCTATAATTGTTTCAAATTTATTCTACTTGGGTGTAATCTTCCTATGGTAATACAGATATTAATAAAATAAATTAACAATATATCACTATATCTTTAACATGATGAAAATTGTAAGTTTGTGTTTAATGAAATTAAGTTAAAGAAGACAATGTAATTCTGTCCTAATGTGAAATGGCAAATTTTCCATGGAACAGAATGCGAGATGTAAGACAAGACTTAAATGCATATGGAAATTAACAGATTTGTGGAAGTGAGTTATATTTATCATAGTCAATGCTAACAAAAATTTGATTAGCTTGTTTAAGGAGTGTGTATTTGTCCCAAGATAAAATGGCTGTTTTTCACAGAATAAGAGGTGTGAATATGTAGTACAAGACCTGAATGGATATGAAAACTTGTAGAGGATTTGTGGAGGTATATTTTATTTGTTGCTGACTATAAATTAATAAGCTTGTATAAAAGTGAAATTTGGTCTTAAGGTGAAGTAACTGGTCTAAATGATTATAAATGGTTATAAAAGGTTATAGGAAGTTATAGATTGTAGGAAGTTTGTAGACACATTTTCTAAACTGTGGGATTTCAATGTAAATGGCTGACTTCCGGATGCCATTATTATGTAGAAATATATGAACTGATATTGATAATAAAAAGTAACCTCATAGCAGAGAAACCTTTCAGATACCACCTTATTCTGTTGTTATCTATGCTAACTAGAATTAAATAACTTGTTTATCAAATGGTGGACTGAAGCTAAACTGAAATTTGATTTTCTCTTAAAGTAATAGTTTTCTTAAAATATTCATGTTTTGAGTGGAAAGATATAAAATCCTTTTGCAATAATATATAAAGGCCAAAGAGTTAGTGCCTTATCAGAATTGCTTCTTTTCCATTATATTGAGCCTATCATATCCTTAATGGTTAAAAACAACAACAAAAAAACAAGCAGAGCCATTGTTATTTTGGAAGTTAAATCTTTTCCTTACTATTTTACTATTTCATTTGTCACTATGATAAATAGAGGCCTATTTGAACAAATGTTCAAACCTGACAACTTTTAGTATTCTAATAAAACCCTTATGGATATCTTTAATTTCAAACTGTTGCATGGATTTTTTCATTCACCTAGTAAAAAGTGACGTGCTAAAATATATATATTTATGAAATATTGAAGGCCAATCAGACCATTAACAGACAACTAGTATGACTTTAGGTTAAGAAAGTAATGATAAAATAAGACCAAAACTGATGTCATCACTGAAATTAACATTTTAAATATGTCAGTATTTTAAATTCACATGGAAAAGTATATTTCAAAACTGGAAACTCATAATACATGTGTAAACCATGGGAAATTTAAATGTGATGTCATTTTGACAATCTTCTAAAGTTTAGTGTCACATTTTATTCTGATCAAGATGTTGGGATTTTTATCCTAGGACTATTGTGAATGTGCAGACTTATGTTTACTGCTCAGGGAACTATTATCTATAAAATGATATTATTTCCAGTATTAGCTGCCTATTTCAGGCACCTAATACATGCAGAGTTCCATGTTATGTTTACTACACTGGTGTTTTTAAACAAAGAATCATCCTCATTGTTGAAAATATTTGTACTCTTAGGGTACAAATATTAGTGTTCCAATATGCATGTGATTAGATAATGAGGTGGTAGAGGGAAGATAATCTTGATTCCATTAGGAATCTTAGGTTTTCAAAAAATTATTGGGAAAATAGATTTTCCTGTACTGCAGAAGTTTATTTATGAATACTTTGTGTCTTACAGTGAACAGTGTGGACACCTTTCATTTTTTTAATCTGAAGTAAAATATTTTCAGGAACCTCAAAATATTGTTAGGTTCATCTAATATATTATGGTTACATGAGAAGTATTTCGGAAGTGTAAAATTAAAGGAATTTTCTAATCTTCTGTTGGCTAAATATGTATAAGTAAAATGTTATTTCCATGTTTATGTATTTGGAATTATATAAAATTCTCCAAGATGTAATATTCTCCCTGTCTATATTCTATTCTAATACCCTGATGGTATTGCTCATTATAGTTTAGTTATCCTCAAAAGAATATTACGTGCTATGAAAACAACAAAATTTCCTTACCTGGTACATTGTTCTGCTCTAATGCTGCTCTAAAAAAGAACATGCAGTCAGCTCATCTTTAATAAAAAGGGACTTTAAAAGAGAAGCAAGGCAAGTCTATAAGATATGTTCTACCTGTTGATTAACATAATCCTGGTAAAAGTGTAAAAACCATATGAAATAAAACTCCTACAATGGTCTGCGGTTGATCTCTAGAAACAGCTTTATTTAAAGTATTCATAACGTAATTGGTACCCAGATTGTAAGTTCTTGCAACAGCCACATTTATTCCTGGGCTCTGATCTCTAATCATTATTTCTAAATCCTGATATGCTTCACTCTTGTTTTATAACTAATAGCTACTTAGAGTTTTTAAGCATCTCTATGACACCTGAGACTCAGAGCTAAAGTTTGCCAGCTCTAAAGGAGTCACCATTCTAGATGCTGTGAGGAACATTGTGATTCATGAGAGGAGATCAAAATATTAACAAGAATATAATATTTAACAAAATACTAACATTAACACGAGTTTGAAAGAATTTAATTCCAACCTTCATGCAAAACATTGAAGGGTTCAAAGGCCTCACTGGAGAAGTAACTGAAGGTGTGGTGGAAATAGAAGAGAATTAAAATTATACATGAAGCCTGAATAGATGACTGAATTGCAACAATCTCATGATAAAACTTTAACAGATTTGTTGCTCCTTATGGATTGGCAAAGAAATTAGATTTTTGCAATGGAATCTACTTCTTTTGAAGGTGATGAGAACATTATTGAAATAACAACATAGATTTATATATTACATAAACTTATTTGATAAAGCAATGGCAGAATTTGAGACGATTTACTCCAACTTTGAAGGAAGTTATACCACATGTAAAATGGCATCAAACAGCATTGCATTCTATAGAGAAATCGTTCATGAAGGAATTGTCAACTAATGCATCAAACATCATTGTTAACTTTATTTTAGAAATTGACAGAGCCACCCCAATTTCCTGCAACCTCTTTCTTTATCAGTCAGCAGCCATCAACAGTAAGGCAAATCACTCCACCAGCAAAAAGATTAAGATTGTGGTGAAGGCTGATGTTTTGATTAGCATTTATTTCTGTAATGTATTTTTAAATTAAGATATGTACATTGTTGTTTTAAACCTAATACTTGGTAGACTTGATAAACTACACACTTGATAGACTACAGTAGAGCATAAATATAGTGTAAACATTACGTCTCTATGTATTGGGAAAACAAAATATTTGTGTGACTTACTTTATTTTGATGTTCACATTATTACAGTGATCTGGAATTGAACTTGTATCTCTGAGGTATGCTTATACATATATAGACAAATACATTTCTGTTGGCTTCTTGGTAAAGAGGGTACTGTTTCATCAGGTTATGTGTATAACTTATATTTATCTAAGTGTACTTGATAAAATCCAGGCCAGTCAGTGACAGAAAGAGAAATATAATCAAGTTAAAGAACTGGAGCAAATTGATCTTGTTTCACATATCATTGATCTATTTAAATTTATACTCATGGTATATTTATACACATGGAAATGCATATACATACTTATGAATGTTTGTAATAAAAATTAAAGTGTTGTACTTCAGTTAATGCATATCATGTTTGTTTTATATGAACCTTAATCCACGCCCCATATGTGACAAAATGCATATGAAAAAGCAACTGATTTGAATACTTCTGGGAAGATGGCATTTTAGTAGAGTGGAAGGACTCAACTCTCTTAAAAGAAAAACATGGAGGAAGGGCAAAAAGCTGTCTTCACGTGTTGATTTGGGAGTCTGCAGAATAGAAGAGTGATGTGCATCATCCAGCAGGGAGAAGGACAGAGAGAGGAAGAGGCTGAAGCAAAAACCATGAATTACTAGCCCCTGCAGCTAGAAAATTCATTCCCTACCCTCAAGGCAATCATCATAGGTAAAACTCAGGACTCACTGGAGACAACTGAGAGGGGAATGGACATCTTCCACCCTGGGAGGAGAGAGGGTGCAGTGGAAGGCAGAGAGAATTTACTCTTCAGTGATTTTGTCCAGCAGAGCCCATTTTGAATCTCAGCTATGACCAGACCAGATTCACCAGCAAGTAGAGTTTGAAGAGACAACTATGTGGAAAGGTTCATTGAAGAGCAACACCTGATGGCTGTCCAAGAAACTGCAAGAAGTAAAAAAAACCTTTTGGAATCTATCATGTCCAGACACTCATTTTTTTTTTTTAAGGTACTTGGGCCAGGGATTGAACCTGGGAACTAGTATGTGGGAAGTCAACACACATTGGCTCCCTGATTTGTTTTTTTGTTTGTTTGTTTGCTTGTTGTTTTATATTTTTTAGGAGGCACTGGAAATGAATCCAGCACCTCCCATGTGAGAAGCAGGTGCTTAAACACTTGAGTCATATCTGCTCCCTCCAAGCACTCTTTTTTATTTTATTAAGTTTTGTTTTTTCAAAAAAGATACTTTGATTACATAAGTGTTACACAAAAAATATACGGATTCCCAAATGTCCCACATTCCACACCTCCCACAACCTCCCACATAAACATCTTTCATTAATGTGGCACATTAATTGCAATTGATAAACACGTCCTCGGGCTTTGCCATTAAGCATGGATCATAATTCCCATTGTAGACCACACTGTCTCCCCCACAGTTCTGCATGTTATATGACTATATAAAATGGCCTATATCTGTCATTGCAATGTCATTCAAGACAATTCTCAAGTCTGGAAAAATCCCCTGTATTACAACTGCTTTTCCCTCTCCCTGACCCCAGAGCTTCCAGTGGCCACTGGCTCCACAGCAATGTTGTAAGTTCTTCCATTGCTTGAATCACAATATGTCTATAGTAGAATACCAGTAAGTCCACTCTAGTCTATAGCTCTTCCCCCGATCCTGAGGAGTCTGGGATAGTGATGTCCACTCCACCTCCAATTGAGGTGGGGCTTATATCCCGTGGGGAAGATGGATGGGATTATCGTGCCTGAAGCTGCAGACTCTCTCCATTCCCTGGGATGGCCGTTGTCCATCATCATCTCCCCGCCAGGTTTCCTGGGTGAGTACAATGAGCTGTAGAGTAGGAGTTGCTGCTCCACTGAAGTTCCGGGCCCAGCTGGCACATGGGCAGCCCAAAGACTCACAACTCGGGATAGACATCTACAAACTTCAGCACCAAGTATAAGTTTGAATAGAAGGGACAGATGAGCCACGTGCAGGGAAAACATAGTTGAGTCCAACTCTGTCACTCTCAGGAGTACAAACTCCAAAGTATGGCCCACTTTCAAGGTGCCAAACTCTGGAGCTTTCTGCCCTGACATAGGACGTGGGTGTCTCCATAGCCTTCAGTAGCCCCACTATTTGGGGTGATATCCACTTTGGAATTCTATGAGATCCTACTGATATGTGCATAAGTGTTACCTCTGGGATGACGTCCCAACTTATTTTGAAGTCTCTTACCCATAGAAACTCATTTGTCTTTACCTTTCCCCCCTTTTATTCAAGATATTTTTCCAGTCACATTGACAGTTGGCGTTTGGAAACAATCCCTCAGTGCCAGGTAAGCTTATCCCTGGAAGTCATGTCCCATGCTGGGAGGATGGTAATGCATTCATATGCTGAGTTTGGCTTAGGGAGAGGTCTCCAGGCACTCTTGAATCTGTTCTGCTTCCCATTAGTGGGTCTCTTGCAATGTTCTTTTTTTAATAAGTTTTTAAAATTTATTTATTTTAAAAAGGTATTTAGATTACATAAATGTTACATAAAAATAGAGGAGATTCCCATATGTCCCACTGCCTACACCTCCCACATTTTCCCACATCAACAACATCTTTCATTATTGTGGTACATTCATAACAATTGATGAAACATTTTACAGCATTTTCACTAACCATAGATTATTGTTTACATTATAGTTTACACTCTTTCCCACACAATTTTGTAGGTTATAGCAAGATATTTAATGGCTTGTATCTGTCATTATAATGTCATTCAGGAAATTTCCCAAGTTCTCAAAATGCCCCCATATTTCACCTGTATTTCCCTCTCCCTGCTCTCAGAACTGCTAGTGGCCACTGCCTCCACATGAATGATATAGTTTCTTCTATTGCTAGCATCACAGTCAGTCAGTCATTCCTCTATCCTGTGGATTCTGGGATGGTGTTGCGCAATCTACCTCTAAGTGAGAGGAGGCTTTGATCCTATGGGGCAGATGGATGGGACTCTCTTGCTTGCAGTTGTAGACTCTCTTACTTCCTTGGGATGATCACTGTCCATCATCATCTCCTTGTTAGTTGTCCTGGGTCAGTAAAATGAACCAGAGACTAGGTCTCCTGACAATGTTTTGATAACTTAAGCTGGGCTATCTCAAAGATGTAGAATAAGTTAAACCAAAAATCAAAGACAAGCTATGAAACAAAACTACTAGGCAAGAGAGAGAAGTTGACCATAGGAATAAATTCACCAACATAATGATATGGCTACATATCAGCAAAAAAGCTTAAAAGCAACACCAAGAAACCAAAAGATATGGCTCAGCCAAAGGATTAAATAAAAAATCCTGATGAAACACAAGATTTAAACAACTAATCAAAGATGTTTACACAAATCTCCTAAATCAATTAAAGGAGCTGAAGTAAAATAATGCTAAAAAGTTAAGGATATTAAAAAGACACCAAGTGGGCATAAAGAACAATTTAAAAGCCTGCAAAGAAGAGTCACAGAGCTTATGGGAATGAAGGATACTTTGGATAAGAATAAATATACATTATAGGCATATGCCAGTAGAATTGAATTGGTGGAGTATAGAATTAGTGAATTGGAGGTCAGAGCATCTAAACTTGAAAAGGCAGGAGAACAGAAAATGAAAATAATGGAAAAAATGGAACAGGATTCTCAGGGAATTGAATTACAATGCAAAAACACAAACATATGGGTTATAAGTATCCCAGGAGGAGAAGAGAATGAAAAAGGGGCAGAAAAATATTTGAGGAAATAATGACAAAAGTTTCCCTATTTTTAGGAAATCCATAAATATCAATATCCAAGAAGGACAACACACCCTAAACAGAATGAATCGTAATAAACCTAATACTAGACACCTACTATTCAAAATGTCAACTATTTGAGATAAAGGACAGGTTCTGAAAGCAGCAAGAGAAAAACAATGCATCACATAAAATATAAGCTCAATAAAATTAAGCGCTGATCTCTCATCAGAAGTCATATTGATAGGAAGCCTATTGTATGATGTATTTAAGGTTCTGAAAGAGGAAAACTGCTAACCAAGGAATTTTTTATCCAGCAAAGAAGTCCTTAAAAATGAAGTTGAGTTTAAGCACTTCACAGACAAACAAAATCAAATAGTTTGTTACAAAAACAAACAAACAAACAAAAAAACAGATTTATAAGAGTAACTAAAGTGAATTCTTCGGGAAGAATGAAAAAGACAGGGGCAAGAGATTTGGAGAAGAGTACAGAAATAAAAAAAAATTAGAAAAGGTAATGAAAAATATAAAAAACAGACAAGAGTAAGATGACTTTGGAAAGCCAATAGATAGAATGGACTAAGTAAGTAATGCCTTTAAAACAATATCATTGAACATCAATGGATTGAACTCCCCAATGAAAATATACAGACTGACTGAGTGGATACCTGAAAGTGAAATGTCAGAAGAAGATATTCCACACAAATAGTAACCAAGATAGATCTGGAGTAGCGATACTAATATCAGACAAATAGATTTTAAATTAAAAACTATTTTGAAGGATGAAGAAGATCATTATATATTAATAAAATGGGAAATTCACCAAGGAGAAATAACTGTAATAAATATTTATGCACCTAAATTGGATGCCTTAACATACATGAGGCACACATTGGCAAAACTGAAGGGAAAAATAGATGTCTTTTCAATAATAGTTGGAGACTTCAATACACCACTCTTAGCATTGAATAGAACATCTTGACAAAGGATAAATAAGGAAGCAGAGAGCTTGAATAATATGACAAATGAATAATACAGACATTTATAAGGCATTATACCCCAAAACAGCAGGATATACATTGTTTTTAAGGACTTATGCATCCTTCTCCAGATAAAACATATGTTGAGTAACAAGTCAGATCTCAAAATAATTTAAAACATTATCATTAAACAAAGAAATTTCTCTGATCATAATGAAATTAAGTGGAAAACGGGAGAATTCAAAAATATTGGAGATTAAACAACACATTATTTAAAATTTAATGGATCACAGAAGTAATTGCAAGAGAAATCAGTCAATATCTTGAAACAAATGAAAACAAAAACACAACATATCAAAACATATGGGATACAGCCTAGGCAGTGATGAGAGGGAAATTCATACCACTCAATGCTTACATTAAAAAAGAAGAAAGAGCTAAAATCAAGGACCTACTGCACATCTGGAGAAACTAGATAAAGAATAGCAAACTAATCCCAAAGCAATCAGAAGTGAAGAAATAAAAAGAATAGAGCAGAAATAAATGAAATTGAGAATTAAAAAATGATAGAGAGTGAGAAAAATGTTGTTTCTATGAGATCAATCAACAAAATCAATGAACATTTTGCTAGACTGACAAAGGAAAAAAAGGAGATGTCAATAAATAAAA
>JAQZBX010107402.1:0-10657 GCA_029593785.1 Cabassous unicinctus
TGGACGTGCCTTTCCGTGGCAGTCAGGTCTCGGAGGTGCCTTTCCGTGGCAGTCAGGTCTCGGAGGTGCCTTTCCGTGGTAGTCAGGTCACGGAGGTGCCTTTCCGTGGCAGTCAGGTCTCGGAGGGCCTTGTAAGGCACCGTGAGGAGTTTGGAAAAAGCCATTAAAAGTTTAAGCAAAGTAGCAACACAGTCCAATTTGGGTTGTCGAGGCAGGAGGAGAGGGTACACATGATGTGTTAAATAGTATTAAAGCATTAAATTTGACATGCCTTTGAGGCATACAGTTGGCTTCAATTGGATAAATGAGCTTTCTGGGGAGAGTCTGGGATTGAACGTGGAATGATGAGCCATCTGTACACAGGTGACACTGGGCTCTCCGAGCATGCATGAGAAAATGCAGGGCAATGATTGAGAATCTCCAAGGGTATTTGTGATGGAAAAATCTTATTTATGAAATTTAGTTTAGAGCAAACACCTATTTGTGAAGTAAAAGCTAGGGAAAGCAGAGATTGACAAAACCTTTTATTTGGTGGGGATAAACAGGGAAGAAAGGGTGTAACTATGGGGTGGTGTTCCCTCTTCCATGTGGCAGGAGTGGAAAGGCAGATGAGATTTTTACACCAAAAGAGGGCACAGGCTAAACAATTAGAGAAATTCTGTTTCATGAACTTACAATCATCTTGTACTTAATAATAAATGCTATATTGGTATTATTTTAATCCTTATGGCCTCATATTTGATCTTTAGTAAGAAACAATTTGTTCTAAGATAAGAATATTCAATTTTTAAGATAAAAATATGATTTTGTTATTTCTTACCTACTGAGTAAGTGGTGAGGTAAGACACTTTCTGTGGGATAGGAAGAAATAACCTGATTTGCTTCCCTTTGGAAACACCTCCATTATCTTTTGGACTGATATGCCAAATTCTCACTCTGCTCGGTGTGGAGGCGACGGGTGAGTGCCAAAATGCTGTACCATAAAGTCATGTGAACAAGTGCGCCACGGTGAACGGTTAAGCTCAGAATCAGTCCTCACGGCTCTGGGTTCCCTGTGTGTGCATCATCCAGACACATCTCTCCATTTCGTCCCCCCAATGGCATCAAGTCCGAGCCAGAGCTGGCAGGATGAGTAAGTGAAGTATGGCACGTGTGAAATTCCCCTCCACACTCTGCCCTTCCCAGAGCTGCTGTGGGCAGCTGCACCGATGACAGCTCCTTCACTTGTCAGGAATGCGGCCACGGGAACTCCATCAACGACTTAGCAACATGCTACCCCAGAGCAGTAAGTTATACCCCGGGGCCCTGGAATGGTGGCCAGGCCGTGGGAGCACGGGACGTCACATCCAAGGGGACCTTTTCATGGGGCAGAAACTGGCTTAAAGACAAGGTTTAAAGTTCTTAGAACCAGCAATATCAATTATACAATGGAAAGGTGTTTCCAGTCTCATCGAAGAACAGCTGACTTGTCTTTCACAGGAGATAACAATTCCTGAAGTCAGTGTCTCTCTTTAACTACTCATCTGCTCCAAGCTTCCAACAGAAAACACTGCCTTTGCTAAGACTGTAACAGACAATAGGGCTTTTCCATCAGGAAAATCTCAAGAGAATCACTCATTAGAATGAAGTGGCTAACGGTCCAGTGTAGAATGATTCTGAGAGCCCTGCAGGTTGTAGATCTAGTGTCAGAGAAGATAAAAAGTGGTGATACACGCTGAGCTTCTGCACCAGGCACCATGGATCCATGTGCCCTTGGACATGCTGATCCCTTCCTGAGCCTGTCTTCACACCTGTAAAATCCCTGTGGTGGGTGAGGTTCACTGTGGTTAAGTCTCCAAACATCTAGAACTGTGCCTGGTGCACAGAGGTTATTCCTTCAATGCCAGATGCCTTTCTCCCACGGGATACAATGGTTGTCAGATCCTTCCTTTATTCCATCAATGCCAGATGCCTTTCTCCCATGGAATATGACAAATCAGGGCAGATCCTTCCTTGAGTCTAGTAGCAATAATACTTAAATGGCTACACCACATGGTAGAAAGTTACTTGCAAATAAAAAAAAAACAACATATAAAATGCATCAGAAATTGTTGTGGCATGATGGCTTTAGGAAAATAGACAATGCTGCCTGAAATATTCAGATAGAAGGCTATGCCAGAGAAGGGAGAAGGGACAGTGGACCACTGCCTTCCTAGATCTAATTTCCTTTTGGAATTCCTAAATTTCTGAGTGCCTGGAAAAAAGAAAAAACTAATGGAAGGAGGGTCCATTTTTGCATAGGCCCAGGATACCAGAAATAACAAGTGATTTCTCCTAGAAAGGTTGGAGGCCTGAGGTCAACAAGCCTTGTTTCTAAATTATTCAGAAGACAGGAAGAGAAAATGGCAGTAAAATGTTAAGCATGCTTCCTTGGTTCCACGGCTGGCTTTTGGACGCCCTACGAGCTTCTCATTTCCATGCTGGGATGCAGGGCTGGCTTGGCCAGCATGCTGGGCCCTGAGCTGCCTGGAACTAAGAACCCCAAAATGTGCTCCAAAGTTATGCCTGGGAATTGGGGCAGGACCAGAGAATTTGTTCAAATTCAGAGAATCCTTCTCCACGCCCCCCCAAGGAGCATTACTCTAAGCTCCAGCCTCGCATATTCCCAAATTATATGGATGCATTAGGGAGGGAATGGAGAGGAGGATGCAGCTATGGCGATGAGTTATAAAGGGAATGGAGAGGAGGGTCAGCTATGGAGATTTGTTATAAAGGGAATGGAGAGGAGGGTCAGCTATGGCAATTCATTTTAAAGGCTTTGGTGTGGTTGGATCAGACCCCCTGTTGAATGGTTCCCACGGTGAGTCAGGGTCTTCAAGCGAGTTCTGGGAGGCTTCTGTGTGTGGAAAGCCATCAACCTGCAAGATTTCCTGGATGCATTTACCTACAGATCCCCTAACATCATGGAACAAAAAGAGATTGAAAGTGGTTGTACAAGGGGCAGTGAATTTAGGCTCATGAAATCCACTGCAACACAAGGTTTCACTTTAGATTTAGCAAAAGTTTCTCATGTCCTTCACTTCTGTGATGGTGATTTTGAAACTAGGAAATCAACTTAAATGCAAAGGGAAATTTAAATGGCTGCAAATTTGTGAGAAGTAAACTTTTAAAAAGTCTAAAGTTGTCACAGATATAAAGATTTTTTGGTTCAGAATTAAACTCAAGAGTTAAATGTCCTAAAGGAAAAGCCCTCCCTTGACAAAGCCGTTGAGTCTCTCATCTGAGAAGCCAAATCAATGATCCTAAGACCTCTGAATAAACTTCCACGCAACAGGTAACGCATCCTAAGCACTTTCAGTTGCTT
Organism: Cabassous unicinctus; assembly: GCA_029593785.1. Classification (NCBI taxonomy): domain Eukaryota; kingdom Metazoa; phylum Chordata; class Mammalia; order Cingulata; family Chlamyphoridae; genus Cabassous; species Cabassous unicinctus. The sequence goes on from JAQZBX010107402.1 coordinate 3,344, forward strand.
GAGAGCATTAGACGCCCCCGGATGGACGTGTATGTGGCAACTATGTACTGACACTTTTACCACTGAGGCCTGTTTACACCAAAGCAGCAAATAATGGTGGCTGGACTGCTGCAGGCTGGCATTCCCTCCCCTCCTCCCCTTCCTCCTCCCCTCCTTCCCGTATTCCCAGGGACTTCAGTTCAAGGATAATTCTCCATTCATATGCTCTGAAATTCCTGATCCTAACTAAACTCTCTCCCTGTCTCTGATTATTTTCTTCGATTACTCTTTTAGAGAAAACCTTTGTAGAATAAGACAGTAGCTCAGCATGCCATGCTGTCACAGGGGCAGACCTATAAAAATGGAAAATTAGCAGCCTGTTATGTCACTTCCAATGAATGGGCCTGTACCATAAAAAGCCTTGTGCCATCTGGTCGTCTTCACAGGAGGCTGAAAGAAGACTGGCAGGAATGTTGATGGCCAAAACCACTTAATTTCTATTGAAACTAAAAAAGAAATAAAGAGCAGATCTGGGTTGCCAGAAAACAGAAGCCAGCATATGGTTGTTGAAATGACATGAAGACAATCTGCTTTGAATGGCATGAGTTTGTACATTTTTTTTGATCCACACCCACCCTGGCAATGCCTGCGATTCCTCAAGATTGTGCAGATACTAATCTAGACTTGGCCCCGGGCTTGTTACGAAATGATGTTCTCCCCTGGCCCAAGTGAGAGCACGTGAGGAGCGGACAGCGCTTCTCACCCTGTCAGCCATGAATCTCCATGTCCTCCCGCGCTACGGATCAGTGCTACGCGTGGCTTCCCTGCGGGACGCACCCCTGGGAAAACACAGCTCCCTGAGCCCTCCACATGGCAGGGGTTGTCTAGGCAATCTCGAGAGACTGTGAGGCTACAGGAAGGTTCCGACTCTGCTCCACTGGGTTATTCCATTTGTTGAGATGGACAGCTTCATGAAAAAGTTGTTAGAAGCAAAGACAACTGCTTCTTCTTGGTTGTCAGAGAAACTCAAACAAATGGCAGTGTGTGGTCCTGGTGTCTTGGCATCACTGGGTTTAGAAGACTTTTACTCCAAATCAAGCTCTGTTCTTGCACATCAAACAAAGGGTTTCACGCCTTTGATTCATGGGTAATGAAAGATCCCTCTTCTCTCCTTAGAGCACAGTGAAAACCCGGGCACCACCTATGCTGAAAACCACTGAGCCTTGTACATAGTACAATCTGCAAGGCACTGGTTTTATCACATGGGGCCAATGTACTTGGCATCTGGAAAAACTCTTCAGAGCTGCAAAAGATGAGCAGCTTACCTTTGGCTGTTGTTAAACTCAGAGAGCCTGCATTTTCTCAGAAATGAAGGGCTCTGTCTTAAACTACCATAAAGACCAGGATTTGGAATTCAATTTTTATTTGCAAAAAGATATATTTTTAAGGGTCTCTTTAATACATACATAAAAACTTTTTAAGGGTTTCTTTACATAGAAAGGTAGATCTATACCCCATCATTTCTGAGATGGCCTCACATTCCCATGGGAAATAAATGACAGTCACAACACATAACTGACAAATTGTCCTGGAATCTTGGTGATCTGCATCCATTTTTATTTCATTTTTGAAATGCGATCCCATGGAAGACTAGAGAAAAACATCAAGGGTGTAAAAGAGACCCTAACGTATTTTAGACCTGGCTTGTATCAGGAGGCAATTGTTTGCTGGACGAACAAACCCTTCTAGGGTGCTACAGTTCAAAGCTTTTAACAAACTTGGCAAGGTAGCAAAAGCCCATGGAGTCGATGCTGCTGCGGGCAGGTCTCTGTAAGAACCCCTGGGTACTTTTTAAAACTAAGAAGTCTGCACCCACCCCTTATATTCAGATACAGCTTCTTCCCAGGGCATGGCTTCATTTATCCTATCCTATCACTCAGGCAGGTTGGTACAGAAAATAGGTTAAGAACCAGTGCTTTAGACCATTGGTTGTAGGGTCATCATCTGTAGGTTCCTGCAAAGGTAGGCACTATTCTCCCTAATCAAGAATTTTATCCATCTTTCATGAGTATAGCCAAAGTGTCCATAGTTACCCAATCCAAAGCCAGCAACCAAAAAAAATAGAATACATGGTATAATAAGTACAACTGTAAGCTTGGGAGCAATAGGTGTGAAACTGTAATCTGGATCTGTTCTAGAAAACTCAAGTCCTATCTTTGTTTTTGTAGAGTGCTCCCTGATACTGATTTTGGTGGAGCTTTCTAGAGATTTCCTTGAATGGTAGGAAGAGCCTTCAAAGGAGAAGTGGATTTCTACATTTGAGCTGTATTTCAGATGGAATCTGTGGGCTCTGGGTCTAACCTCGGCAGTAAATCATGCTGCTAATGGCTCTTTTTTATATCCAGGAGAGAGTGTTTCTCAAATTCACCCAAGACCCGAGAGCAGAGGCAAGTGTGCTCAAACCCTGAGGTGTCTGGGCAGTGATGGAAGCAGCCTGCCACCAGCACATAATGTCTTTGTGCTTTCCCTTTTTGTTTATTTGCATTAATATAAAAATAGGGCTTTAAGTCATCCATCTTCAAGCAAATCACCACTCCAGGAAGATGTGTCTTCTTTGGTCTCTTGGTTCTGGTGCCCACCTTCTCCTTGCCCCTAGCACACAGCTGAGGGTCACAGGGGATTGTGAGGGTCGCACACTTTAAATAGAAGTGACAGGAGTCGGCTGGCGGGGCGAGCTCCGAAACAGCCCTAAGTGGTGAGCGTCTACGGGGAGGAGAGCGCTGCCTTCCACATCCAGAGCAAGGGAAAGGGGGAGACACACTTGGAGTTGGCAACAAATAACTTCAGCCATCACAACCATCCAGCGAGGCAGGCACCAGGAGCCTTAATTTATGGATTGGGAAACTGAGGCTAAAAGAAATGAACATGCTCGAGAGGTGGAAGTGCATGTCCTTTTCCAGGTATGTAACATGGAACCAAAACGAATGAGGTCCTGACATTCTTGGAAGCCTGATCGGCTTCTTTCAGTTCAGCTATAGGATTTCTACCGCCCCCAAGTATGTGCAATGCACTTGCCATCGCTCCTCAGATGGCACAGGGTCAGGCCGTAGCGCAACCCTTTCTCTTGTGGCCATGCAAAGGTGAGCATTAGAGGGACAGATTAAGGAGACAGAGCCCCTATTCACACTCTGGGGAAATATGCTGAACATATTTAATTCTTTGTGAGATCTATATTAAGTGGCATAATTTCTTTCTCTAGATGACATTTGCAAGAGTTCTCAAACCCTCCCCTAGATGTAGGCGTCTGGTGTTACCTGAGAAGCAAATCAAACGCCATGCCACCAGCCTGGGTGTGGAAATAGGAGAGTGGGCCGGGACAGCTCTTTTTCTTTTTTCAGAGCTGGTGCCTAGAAGCCCTGCACAAGGTTTGAGGAAGAAATGGAGGGAAGTTGCTTTTACATATCCTGAGGTGCAGGGGAATGTGTGGAGTCTTTGGTTTGCACCAAGGACTTCAGGTAAGCTTTTCAGGAAGCACGAAATAAATGAGAAAGAGCTAAAGATCGTCCAGAGCCGTTGATGGTGCGGCAGAAAGAGTGCGCCCAGGGAAAACGGTGGATTTCAGTTCATCAAATCTATCAGCGCAGGTCCCTCAGTGGTAACAAATGCGCCACACGCGCAAGATGCCACTAAGAGGGGAGACTGCTGGCGGGGGAACAATCTGTGCTTTCCGCTCAATGTTTCCATAAACCTGAAACTGCTCAAATATTAAAGTGTGTTAATTTAAACAGAGGTCTAAATACTTAATGCATAAATCACCCACTCCAGCCTTTCAACCGATAATTATGCCACAGAGTGTGACGAGAGCTCTTCTAAAGCATAAACTATTCTGGTTTAGGAAACAGAGTTGTTGAGGAAGGCATTCCAGGGAAGTGGAGCTTGAGTTGGGGTTTGAAGGGTGAGGGACAATGGAGGGCTGGAGGCAGAGACAAATTCACAGAAAGTGGGAAAACGATTATGGGTGACACTATATTTTTGTCTCTTAAGGTGAGAGACACAATGCAACGGTCCCATTTGAATCGAAGTCTCTTGACTCATGTAAGGTCGGGTGGTTGACGGGCCGACTTTCCTTCACCTCACCTATTTTTGGGGTGGGTGGTGCAGGGAGCCTGTCCTCCCCCTAAAAGCATATCTTTTTAGGGTCAAAGCAGCATGTTTGCCCCTTGGCGGTGACCCCAAATCCCTGAACGCAGGGGACGGTTTCAGGATGGGCAGCGTCCCAGGCTGGGAAGGGGTGCAGCCGCCAGGAATCTGGGTTGGTGCTGGGGGGTCTATTCGCAGGCTGATTCTCGCAGGGGGATGTGAAACTGGAAATCCCTGCAGTGGCCAGAGAAGTCCTTAGGAGCAAGAAACTGCCGGAGAGAAGCAGAGGGAGAGCGAGAACCAGGAAGGACTGTTCTGAGAGACTTGCCAGGCCCTGGCTCCAAGACGCCATGCCCTCGGGTTTCCTAAAACGTTCTAGCTTAAAATGAATCCCGCTTGGATGAGGGCAATTCTGAAACTTAGAACTAAAGCATTTCATACACACATTTATATAGAGATACAAAAAAGAAATGACCCCTTCACCCTTTACATATTTAAACACACATTTAAATGATGACTCAACGAAGGCCATAGTCTAATAGTTAATTGACCTCTGCAAAATCATCAGAGATTACTAGTTTCTCCAAGAATCAACACCTTTCTTTCATTTGCGGCATATTTCCCCCTCAGGATCCAGTCTTATTATCTCTCCAGGGTTTCAGGAGATCTTGCTGCTCTCGAGATAACAAACGTGGTCTTCCCTCGCTCTGAACGTCTAAAGAGACGTGCACATGGTAAAGTTACCTGCGGCTCCACGGCTGTGCAGGCCCACCTGTGAGACAGACAGCTTTTGCTCCTGGGCACACGTGGACGTGCAGACGTGTCTATTTTGGTGCCATCTTTACGTTCGTACCTGCTAAGGCAGGTCACAAAGCCTCCTCAGAGCAGCACAAAACAAGCAAGCACTTCTCACAGAGAACACCAGATTCGATGAGCCACTTGAAATCACTGGAGGGACGTGTCATTTCATTCAGAGGCGTCTAGGCTGCTAAGCGAGGGCTTTTCATTTCCTTACGCACATTAATTTGGTAACAACTTTCCTTCCATGAAGAAAACGCTCCCAGCGGTCTGCTTTCTCCTTGGTAAATGTAAGCACTGAGGAATCAGCAGGCACTAGAGCAGAATAAACACCCACCATCCGCACCCTGATTAGACATTGGCGCTCACCAAATCCTGCTCAGGCCGCCTGGTCCTACCTCTGCCATGTGCTCTTGAAATTCGCATCCGGGTCACCCGTTCAGCATTAAGGCTCCATTTTCTTTTAGTCCCATGAAGGAAAAGATGGCAGCTTGTCTAAAGATGACAAGGCACTGCCTCGGTTGTGCTTTGTGGAATGAATCACTGTTTTAATGAAATGTGTCTATTGTGATTGCTGGCACATAGTCACTATTCAATAAATGTGTCCATCATAAATCTACTTTCTAGATTGTAACAATAGATTTCCCACTCCAATTGAGTTGTTTATGCTTTTTAGTAAATTCAAACAAATACGCATAGTATACACACCAGCCATCTCCCACTTTCCTGTATGCTACTCATTTAACCCAATATCTAGTGTAAATCATGCATCTTCGCTAGGATGTTCCTAGTTTGGAATAAGAAGGAGTATTATGTAATAAAAGGTCATGGGCTTTGTGATAAGGCTGGATTCTAATTGTTTCTTTCCACCCTGCTCTGTGAGCAGAACAAGTTATTTAATCCACTGATTATTAGCTTCCCTATAGGCCAGATCCCATAACACCATCTGACTGCCATTCGGAATTATGGCAGATACTCTACATACCTGGATTACTGCCTGGCAGGCGGGAACCCTACATCCTGCACCTCCATCCCCACTCTTTCGACATCACTCCATATCTTACAGCCAAACTCTGTGAGTTTTGTCAGTCTCTGGATTTCCACTGGTGTCAAACCCCCTCTAGCCACTCTCCTTTTTCTAGCATTGCAGATTTAAAAAATTTTTAATTAATTTTTTTTTATTTTTAAAGCTTTATAGATTACATAAATATTACATAAAAAATATAGGGGATTCCCATATGCCCCTCCCTCCCCCTCCCACACTTTCCCACATTAATAACATTCCTCATTAGTGTGGTACATTTGTTACAATTGATGAGCCCATATGGAAGCATTGCTACTAATCACGGACTACAGTTTACATTATAGTTTACACTCTGTCCCACACAATTTTGTGGGTTATGACAAAATATACAATGGCCTGTATCCGCCACTGCAATGTCATGCAGGACAACTCCAACGTCCCAAAAATGCCCCCATATTACACCTATTCTTCCCACTCCCTCCCCTCAGAACCTCTGGTGGCCACTGCTGGTTAAAATTTTTTAAATTTGTACTATTTATTTTCATTTTTTCCTCTTCTAGCCTTTTCTCCCCATTCTCCCTTAGGAGTAGAATTGAAAATGTTAGGTGAAATTTTCATTTGCTGGGGAAGAACCTCCTGCCGCTTCTTCCCAGCTGGCACTGCACATCGCCGTTCGGCACAGCTCCTCGCCGCCAGGTACAGGACTCGCCTTCTACCTGAGGTTGCCGAAGCACTGGATTCTCTTAGGCAAGCCTGCATTTCATAGCATCCCATGAAAGGAGGGCCACAGAAAAGAGTTTAAAGAAGTCACATCACCTCCCACGACCAACCAAAGCAAAACCAACTTTTAAAGAGAACACTGGTCAAGGTCTTATCTAAAGCATTAGTTGGCTCCAAGAACTTACGCTAAGTTATAAATGAAGACAATCCAAAAGGTCTGACCCAAAACGGGACAGCTTCACCTATTTCTTACAATAAAGGCAAAAAGGGTCTAAGAATGTCACAGGCGTCTGGCTAGTCACGGAGACTTCACTGATGCCTCGATGTTACCCATAAGATCCTGTAAAACCTCTGACATTCTCTCAGTATTGGGATCAGTCCATTTAAGCACTGCAATGAATACATAGTACAAAGGTCTAGTGGAAAACTAAACCATGAGAAAAATGCTGCAGAAAATTGCGAGCAAAAGCACCAGTGAGCTTGCCGCATTTCGCTGTCTTCCATTCTGCACAGAGGTTCCTCCTGCGTCCCTGAAAACAGCAGCATTGGTCTTAGTTGGACTTGCTTCAGTCGAAAAGACTGAAAAAGTGGAATTCATTCTGGAAATGGACTAAGGATTTCTTAGAATTCCTCACATGTGGAAGGTAAACTTC
>JAQZBX010107403.1:0-10657 GCA_029593785.1 Cabassous unicinctus
GCAACGCACACAGTCATCCAGAGGATCCCTGCCCAGGGGACCGACTCAAATTGCCTGAGGTGCTCTGCAAAGACAGATTCTCACGGAGATTATAGCATTTTTTTTTTTGCAGTGGTGCAACAGAAATGTTTGCTTCTATTTTGATGGAAGAAGTGCAGCAGAATGGGGAGGATTCTAGAATCCAGAGCCTGGAGCACAACATTAGAGAGACCAAACTCCAGTTAGTTTAAATGGTTAATGCAGTGCTTGTTGGAAGGAAACGGAGGCTGTTGCAAGACCCAGGGCAGGTCCAAAGCTCAGTGACTGGGCCCAAGAGTCAAAGCTGTCAGCTCCCGCCTTCTCTCCTCCTTCCCTTCTCTCAGCTTTGCTTCTCTCCACTTTAAAGCTTCTTTTCTCTGGCCTCTACACGTGGTGGAGGACTTTGTCACTGCCTGCCACAGGGCTTTACATCCTTAAAGCTTCTAACTAGAAAAGAAAGCAGCTCAGAGCCCATCTGGCACCAGGGAGGACTGTGATTGGTCCACCTGCAGGCAGGTGTCCAGCCCCAGACCAGCCCTGGCAGCCAGCACACGGGCCACCATGACGGTTGTACTTGGTCAGGTGGTCGTACCTGAGATCAGAAGATGATGGCAGCTTCCTCCAGAACCACGCGGCTGGTGCTGGAAGGAGCAGTCCCCAAAGAAACGTCTGGGGCTGTTCCAGATAGAAGTGTTGGTGACCCCCCACACACACCGTCATCCACCACCCTCATTATTCCAAGGGAAGGTGAGGAATAAAAACAGATTCACCTCATCCCATCTTCAAAGGACCTTTGGCAGTGGTGGCCTTTGTTCAAGGTGGGCCTTCAAACTGGTTTAGTTATGATTTTAGTGATAGCTGCACAACTCCATGAATATACTACAATCCATCGAACAATATGCCTAACACAGGTAAACCTTATGAAAAAACATATCTTATAAAGCTGTCAAATGAATATTAAATTAATAGGAAAGAATCATCCCTACCTTCCAGAGCAGGGGTTCTTAACCTTTTTTGTTCCATGGACCCCTTTGCCAGTCAGGTGAAAACCATGGACCCCTTACTAAGTCCACACTATACTGTGTCTTATTTAATAAATAGGTCACACCTGCACCAACGTCCCCACAAAAATAATGTTTCTTTGAATTTCAATTCAAGCTCACAGACCCCTCGTTAAGAACCCCTGTTCTAGAGTTAATGTGAGGATTAAATTATCCTGATTTAGCCGTTAAAGCAGTGCCATCACATAGCAGGATGGCTGTTACTATTAGCCACAAACAGCAGAAAAAGACCAAAAAGTTAACAGTGGCTGCATTCAGTATATTTCAGACACTTTTCTTAATCTTTGCAATCGTTGCTTTAAATATCACAAGGGAAAGCTAAACATTATTTTAAAAGAGAGAGAGACCCAAGGGAGAAGGGACCATATCTTTCCTGGGGTTGCCTGGTTCCTGCTGAAGCAAAGTTTCCATAGAAAAGCCATCCTCAAGCAAACTGTCCATGGAATGCTGACACCAAAACACTTTTGCCCGTTTTTCAAAATGCCTTTTAATAGTTTATTCATTGAAATCAGGAATCAAGAAATAGAGAATGCTCACATGTGTTACATTTGGTTGTTGTCTCTTAAGATTTTTAAAAGATAATAGTCTGCCCTTTTATGCCATTTATTTGTTCAAAAAAGGGGTGGTGGGGTTGTTCTTTAGTCCTTTAGAATGTCCCACAGGTCGGATTCAGATGACTGCTTCCTCTTTTCTGCATGTTACCTGGACACCTGTAGTTAGATCTAGATGAGAGTTCAAATCTTGTTATGGAATATGTCACAGGTATTGCCATATATTTCTTATTGTGTCACTTCAAGAGGCACATAATTTCTCATTGTCCCACCTTTACCGATGCTAAGATAGCTCAGAGGGCCCTGGTCCTGTCAGCCTCATCCAACCAATATGAAGTTGCCCTTTACTTTTCCTCTTATAGTCTGAGCATCTATTGATGAACTTTGCCTGGATCCATTGTTTCATCAGGAATTGCAAAGCAGGGGCTTTAACAACTTTGACCAATCCTTCTGCATTTAATCACTGGAATTACTCAATGTTAGAGATTTTCCTCATCAACTATTTGTATTTACCTGAAATCGAGTTCATATAGTACAAACATGATAAGTATTGATGATTATTTCCCTCTGTCTCTCAATTATCAGAATAATGAGTCAGGGCCCTACCAATCTCCAAAGGTGAAAAATCCAAATTTTAATGTATTGAACTCATGGAATTTTATATTCTTTATTTGTTTGAATCAATTTGATATGATGCTCCAATTGTCCCACTTTTGCCCAGTGGGAGCCTCTTCATATTGAGTCCTGAGCCCTGTGGCAGCCCCCAGTGTCACTGACCACTCCCAACTTTCTGGCTCTTCAAGGCATGCCAGGATCACCTTGTACATTCCTTGGCCCAGCCCTGGAATCAGCCTGGATCTGCTTAGCGGGAAATGGTCCTTAGAGGCCACGAGCTACACCTCAGGGGATTCACTGTTGTTAGGTTGTCATTGCCTCTGCGGTTTTCAGTGGACAGAACTAGGAAATATGTATTTTCTAAAAGGAAACTAATTCATTACTACAAACTTATACTGCCAATTCTAAGTTAATATTGCAGGTTTTTACTTACCCTTTTAGACTTTGGACTTACATCTCTTTTCTCTTACATTGAAAGTCTTGCTTCATAACAACTTAACATAAATTCTTATTTGTTTTAACTTAAAACACATATAATAGTTTTTAAATAATAGTAGCAACATTACCAACTGTTGAAGTTTGAGACTATTTTAAAAACCCCAAAAAGAGAAAGATTGTGTTTGTAAACTAATCTGTTCCTCTGGGTGTGATACCCTGTGATTGTATTAAATTCAGTTGAGGGGTCTTTGATTAGATTACTTGGTAAGATTGCTATAAGGCTTTTAATTGAACTATGTCAGCAGGCATGACTTAGGTTGAGTCCCTGCCACCTTGCTGGGTCTGAAAAAAATGGACACTCACTCAGATAGACACAAGAAGAGACAGCGCTGTCCTTTTTGATCCTGCCATGTGACAGAATGAAGGCTCAAACAGCTGAGGCCCCGGGGAGAGAGACGCCATCTGCCTGATAGATTACAGCTGACCTTGGGAAGAAAGTGGAACATCTGGGACTAATATAGGAAGCCCTAAGAAAAAAGCCCTATGCCAGCTTGTAGCTGAAATTGGGAAGAAAGAAGAGCAGCTGAGCCTGAGAGAGGCCGTCCTGTCAGGAAGGCGAAAACCTGGGCATACTGTGGCAGCCATCTTGCTTCCCATTTGGCAACGTGCCAGGGTCAACAGTAGCTGAATTTGGTGAGAAGCATCTCTGATGGTGCCTCCATTTGAACTTTTCATGGCCTTGGAAGTGGAAACTTTTACCCCCAAATAAACCCCCTTTATAAAAGCCAACAGATGCATGTGCAGCCCTTTGGCAAGCTAAAACACCAAACATAAGATTGCTGGGTGCAGTCTCATATTTTGCTGCTTTAGTTTTTGTTGTGTCCTTAGAAAGCATTCCACTGTGAAAGTTAGATCAAATTTCTGCATTTTAAAAACACTGGAAGTAATTTTTTGCTCTGCATGGCTGCCTCACCAACTTGAAAACAATCAGGATCATTTGTTTCCATTTGCTTTAAATTTCAAAGGGCTTATTTTTCATTTAATTTTGGTTATTTGTTTTTGTAATTCTATGAAACATTTATATGTTGCAAAGTCAAACTATGAAACAAGAAACTCACCCCGCCAACCATGCTCTCCCCCATAAGTAATAGTTGTTATTAGTTTCCGGGTCATTCTTCCACTATTTCTTATTGAAATCATATGTGTGCATGTTTATACATCTGACACAAAATATAATAAACTAGAAACACTCTCCTGTCCCTTCGTTTTCCATTCATATTTTTAACAAAACAATATACTCTGGAGATATCACCCACTATGTTCCTTTTTCCATCTGCATTACACTGCATCGTGTGGACTCCTTAGAGCTTATTCAAACTTCCTCTACTGAGGGATGTTGTAGCGATGTTTCTAATCTTCTGTAATTACACATAACATTGCAAGGAATAGCTTGCACACACCTCTTTTTGCATTTTGGACAAAATCTTTATATCTTTGGGATAGATTCCTAGATTTACAACTGCTGAGTTAGAGGGCATACGCGTGTGTGATTTGGCTGGATATTGTGGAATCCATAAGGTCTTAACAACATGCAAAAATGAGAAGTGAGATGCAGAGTGTATACTCCATCTAGCACCCATCCTGGAGCCAGGGCAGCCTCCAGGCGCTCTGCCCCAGGGATGGGTCTGCACTGGATCTCACACAGCAACACCAGGGCTTTGGCATCTTGGAAAGAGGCAAAAAGATTCCATTTTCTTTGCTTTGGCTGGAGTAATGTCAGTTTAACGAGGTAGCCCTGCACTCCAGGGCGGGTTAAGAGGTCTTTTTTTGTGTGTTCTTTGATTGACAAGGCACTTAAAATTAATCATGCCTTTCTTAGGTTCAGCTTGGTAAAATGATTCAAGGCTTGGATCCTCTGGGGTGGGGAGGGGAATAGCAGGTGCTCACGAAAGGAAGTTGTGGTTCAGTTGATGCTGTATCTGACCTTGGTGGTCTCTTTACATATGGAGGGAAACTGAACATGGTGAGATGCATTCAGTCTCTTATTTCTTCTACCAACGTGTACTGAAAACCCCATCAACCCTGTCTACTCCCACCTCTGGTCCAGAAATACAAACCTGTGCAGCCGGCAGGATGAATCCAGCCCACAGTAGCTTTAGATGTGTCCCACAATGACTTTTGTGAGGAAAAAAAAAATTAATCCTTGCTAACATTTTAAAAATCAGGGGATTTCACATAAATATCCAGACTTCTGACTTCTCCTGAAACCTGGCAGATGCGACATCCCTGGCTGGCCTTCTGGCCTGGCAAACACTGGTTGGAGCTGCACAAGGCTGCCCCCTTGAGGTGGACATGTGCTTCCCAGGCCCACATGCCCATGCAGCCCTCCAGTTCCTTTCCCCGGCCTCCAAGGTCTTCAGTGTGTGTACCCTGCCCTAGACTGCACGTTCAATGAAGACAAGGACTTGCAGCGCCTTATCTGACTTTGACTTCCCAGCATCTGGCCTAGTTCTTGGCACACAGTGGTCCTCAACAAATGTTTGTTAAATGAATAAAATTACTTTTCAACACATGCATGAAAACTCTTGCAAAGTTAAAATTGTACAATTGTAACATTTCCATAGCCTAGACCTTTGAAGCCAATGAGCAACATGAGCTAGAGCAATTAGGCAAGAAAAAGAAATAAAAGGCAACCAAATAGAAAATGAAGAAGTAAAACTTCACTATTTGCTGATAATGTAACCCTATACCTAGAATATCCAAAAAATCCACAATGAAACAACTAGAGCTAATAGACAATTTCAGCAAAGTGGAGGGACACAATAGTGTTTCTATACACCATTAAAGAGCAAACAAAGGAAGAAGTAAAAAAATTCCACTTACAGTAGCAACTAAAAGACGCAAATACTTAGGAATAAACTTAACCAAGGATATAAAGGACCTGTATTCAGAAAACTACAAAACATTGCTACAAGTAAACAAGGAAGACATAAATAAATGGAGGGACATTTCGTGTTCATGGGTTGGAATACTAAATATCATTAAGATGCCAATTCTACCCAAACTGATCTACAGATGTAGCACAATCCCAATTAAAATTCCAACAGCCTTCTTTGTAGAATTGGAAAAGCCAATTATCAAATTTATATGGAAGGGGAAGGGCCCCTGAATAGCCAAAAATATCTTTAAAAAGAAAGAAATCGGAGGACTCTCACTTCCAAACTTTAATTCATATTATTTAGCTGAAGTGGTAAAACAGCATAATAATGGCATAAAAATAGGCAGATTGACCAGAAAAACTGCTTTAAAAAAATAATATGGTGATACATGGACAAAATACAACTAAGGTAAATTATGCATTATAATTAACAGTAATATTGTAATATTTTTGTAGCAAAGACAGAGAAGGTACTATATCAATGCTAACGATCATAAAAATAATATTTAGTTTCGTTTTATGAGATATGAGTACAATAAAATTTTTTTTTCTTCATTTTCTTCATTAACAAGACCTTGGTCATATCATTTAACCAAGCAGGGCTCATTTATGTATCTTTTTAAACTCAGGAGAAACAAGTGAGTTTCCTTTTAGGATTAAATGACAAAACTGTGCCTGGACAGAATTTTTGAAAGTAATGCTCACTTTATTTGGTAAGCTGCCTGTATTAGTCAGCCAAAGGGGTTCTGATGCAAAGTACCAGAAATCTCTTGGCTTTTGTAAAGGGTATTTATGTGGGGTAGAAGCTTCCAGTTACAAGGCCCAAAAGAGTGCAAGTCAAGGTTACTTCCTCACCAAAGATGGTTGCAGATCTCTGTGAGGGTTCAGCCTTTCTCTTCCTCTTAAGGCTCCCTGGGCCCAGCTTCTTCCAATCTCAGCTGTAGGCTAGGGGTTTATTTCTCTCTGAGCCTTCTCAGTTGCTCAGGGCTCTGGACTCTTCAGCTGCAAACTATCAGGCGAATGGCTCAGCTCTCCCTGGGGCTTTATCTGTTTGAGACTTCTCCTTTCTGTCACACGGCAGGACCCAAATGACCAAGTTCTCTCTTCTTCCCTGTCTATGGAGCTCCTTTCCTCTGTGTATCTTCTTCTTTCTGTCTTTTTGAGTGAGTGTCCATTTATATAGATCACCAAGAGGACGGAGACTCATACCCAATTGACATGGTCGAATTAAAGCCCTAATCTTAATTTAATCAAGTAAATGTAAAACCTTTTAATTTAATACAATCAAAGGGTATCACACCCAGAGGAACAGACCAGTTTACAAACATAATCTATATCTCTTTTTGGAATTCATAAATAATATCAAACTGCCACAGTGCTTTATTCTGTTATTTTATTTTCAAAGTTGAAATAAATTTTACTTTTAAATGAATAAATAAATAAATGTGACAAGGAGCAAATTAAAGAAAAAAAACTCTTCCAATGTTAAAATCATACAATTTTAAAACTGCTGGTAGCAGACTGCTCTGGGCTCTAGGGTTTCTAGGTCCTTGGCTATGTCGCATAAATGAATTTAAGGACACGCCATTGGGTAGGCAAGGGAGTAAAGAGTTTATTAAGAAACAAGAAAAGAGATAAGTACACAACCCAAGACATGGGTTGCAGGCATGCTACAGTGAGAGAGACACACGTGGGGCCCCAGGTTAGGCCCCTTTAAAGCCTTTCCTCCTTCCCCTTCCTAATTTTGGGGAGGGGCCCCAGCTGTTTGCTCTTCTGATTAGTTGCCCTACCTGTTAGCTCTCAGGGGGCCAATAGTGAGGTCTTTTGTTTCAAGTTATCCGGGGCTTCCCTTTGACCTGGAAAGAGTTCCAAATGGGACCTCATGGCCAGGGTCTTGGCGGGGTCTTTCCGGCTTTGTTTTTAGTAGCAGCTATCTTCTCAGGTGGTTTTAGGGTGGGGTCTCACAGCCATGTTCTCTGCCAGGTACCGGTTGTGGCTCGTCTTCCCTCTTCCCTATACTAACCTATACTAACCTGCCTCACAGCCATGGTCTAGACCTTAGAAGCCAATGGGCAACACGACTGCATGTTCTGCGCTGTCCCAACTCCTAAATCCACTCAGATGGCAGTGGGCCACCCCCAACTTCTCCACTCTGCAATTTAACGTCTCCTCCTCCTAGCAAGCACCTCTCCAAATGAAGATAGCAATACACACCTCCCAGGGTCTCTGGGAGACAGAGTATGATCATGAGTATAAAAAATTGTATTACTCAGGGTTCCTCAGAGAAACAGAAACAAAATAAGTATATATTTAAGAGATTTAGGATAAGAAATTGACTCAGACTGTGGACTGGCAAGTCTGATCTCCTAGCGCACATGATGGGCTAGAAACTCAATTCAAGGGATATGGCAGGCCTAAAGCCAAATCCCCCTGGAGACATTCCAGCAAGGCCAATCGTGAAATTGGGGCAAAAATTATTCTTCTGACCTCTAAAACTCTCAGTTCTGGCCTATGAGACATCCAACTGATTGGATGAGGAGATTACCCAATTTGTGGAGAGCAATCGCCTTTGTGTTGTAGATGCATTCAAATGATTGTAGATGCAGATCCCATCTATCAAATACCCTCACTAAACAAGCAGGCCAGTGCTGGACCAATCACTGGGTACCATAAACAACAAAAAACAGCCAGGGAAACTGACCATCACAAGCATGGTGCTCTGCACCTTATTTTCCATCCCATTATTGGCAGTCATTTTTATCTCCAAGGAAGTGAGAGTCTCCCAGGCTCTCTATTAGACTAAATGGTTTGGTTTTATTTTTCAATCACACCCAAGTAAAGAGATTGCAGTAGAAATTTCTGAATTCTAAGGATTTTCTAGGTCCTTTAGTCATGAACACTGTTAGGACAGAGAGGATCTGATGAGTAAGGTTTACATGGTCCAAGGGGATGACTGGGGCTGGTCAGAGAGTATATAAGGAGCAGCTCTCCAGGGCCACTGCATGCTGCAAACCCACTCTTTCCTGAGTGCTCTGAGCTTAGGAAGGAGGCATGAGGTGGTTCTGGGTCCTGGGGCTGGTGCCTGGTCAAGTAAGTATGGGGAAAGCAAGCAGCATCAGCTCTCCTTTGGTCTCTTTCTTATGTTTTGTCTCTCCAGCCTACCTGGGTTGGGGAAGGGAATATACTCAACTGACATTTCAAACTGTCTTAAATCTCAAGTCGCTTTTAATTACAGAGTAGCATCCCAGGTGCACAGAGAGGCCCGGGGTCTTAGGACAGGCCTGCAGGGTTGTAGAGCTCCAGGGGTGCTAGTCATATGGTGTCTTATGTGAAGGGAGCCCCCTGAAATTGCTCAGTGCACAACCTGTGTAGCTGTAAATGTGAGGCTGTTTTGGAGCAGCGCTTCTTCCACATTTGCTTCTAGGTGTATCTCTGATCTCTCTCCCTCTCCCTCTCCCTCTGTGTTTATCTCAGTATGTCTCTGTGTCTCCATCTCTGTCTCTGTATCTCTCTCCTTTGTATCCTTGTCTCCGTATATGCAGGACTCTCTGTGTTTCTTTCTGTATGTAATCTCTTTTGCTTCTCTTCCCTCTTCATTTTTCTTATTTATTCCCCACTTTGACGTCTTTGAGATTTCTCTTTCTGGCTTCCTCCTTCATTCTCCTCTTCTGGTTGTAACCTGGAAAGAGATCAGGAGATCTACCTGCAGCCGAGCTCTGCCAGTAACTGGTGGTGTGACTGTAGCCAAGTGGCTAACTCTCAGCGTTTCAAGTTCCTCTGCTGTTAAGAGTGAAAATGATCGCCACTCTCCCTCCCTCCCTGGGCTACTTTAACAAAGACGCAGAAATGAAAATAACAGGAATGGCTGTCATTGTCAGGACTCACTAGATGTCAGGGACACTCTCACTTAATATTCAAAACATTCCAGGGGAGGAGGGTTTTATTATTCAACCTTTTTATAGATGGAGAAACTGAGGCTCATAAAGGACATGTGACTTGCCAAAGAATATGCACTCGAATCTGGTTCAAGCCCAGGTTCAATGTTTTGGGTGGCCTGTCCTGATAAGATGACACTCATAAAAGGCTTGGAAAATACACAGCGCAGTTCCAATGTAAAGTGTGATGATTACATTGGGGCATCTCATGGCTGTGTCTTATCTATTTCTCTTCCAAACTCTGGACGGAAGGATTCCTCTAAAGAAGGCCAAATCCATGAAAGAAAGCCTCAGGGAAAAAGAAATGCTGGAAGGGTTCCTGGAAGTATCCTAGGAACTGGCCTACAAGTTTGGTGCTAAACACCCAGACCTAAAAGTGCCTTTTGAACCCCTGAGAAACCACCTGGACGTAAGTGCACCCCCTAGGGTTCCTGTCCAGACCTGGGATGTATCAGGCGGAGGGACCCAGGATGTCAGGGCTGGGGCCTGTGCTGGTGGAGACCTTGGGAACAAGGACCCCATCCCCAGGAGCGAAGGCTCTCCAACTCTGATGGTGGCTGCTGCAGAAGAGACCCTGTGGGGTCTGCAGTGAGTTTACCCCGCTTCTGTCATCAGATCACAGTGAGACCAAAAGTAGCAGAGCTTGCCCTCTGCTCGGTTTGTTCTCAGGGGGAGCCATTTGGGGCACCCTGAGCCTCACTTTTGCCCCTGTAACAAGGCAGTGAGGCCAACTGACTGAGTCAGGTGGGGTGGGGGAGGAGCAGGCATCTGTGAAACCCTCAGGGGGGCACACGGGGGAGCCACATTCCTGTTAGGTGAGTTCAGTCGGGGAAGGCACCCTCTGAGGCACAGCCTGTGGCTCAGCCAGGCCTCAGCCCCTCTTGGTGGTGCTGTGGGTCTCCTCCCCCTCCCCTCCCCAGCCAACCCCAGGCCCACCTCCCCAGCCTTCCACAGGAAGACCCTCCTGCCCCTCAGATCTGCGGCCTGGTGGACTTAGGCCAGGCGTTTGGACCGAGCCTCAAGAAACCCAACAGTTTCTTTCAGAAAGTGAATTTTGACAGTGTGCTGGGACTGGGCTTCCCCAGCTGTGGCGGCCATCAA
>JAQZBX010107404.1:0-10657 GCA_029593785.1 Cabassous unicinctus
ATATTCATGTCTTGGTGAGAGTTGGATAAATTTTCAGCCATTATTTCTTCAAATACACTTTCTCTCCATTTTTACTACTTGGCTCATCCTTGAACTCCCATATGATGTATGTTGGTGTGCTTTTTGTTATCATTGAACACCCTTAGTCCCTCAATGTTTTCCATTCATTTCTGTGTTCTTCTTTCTCTTCAATATCAGTTGTTCTTTCCTCTACATTACTAATTCTTACTTCCATGATTTCAAACCTGATGTTGTGTGCCTTTACTGCATTTTCAATCTCATTTTTTGTCTTTCATCCCCATGAGCTCTGTTATTTTCCTATAAATGATTTCATTTTTTTCTTTGTGCTCACTAAGTGTCTTCTTTTTTTTTTCCTTTCTTTATTTGATTTTAATTTTTTTTTCTATTAAGTGTCTTCTTATTGTCTTTTTTTCTTTAACCGTGTTTTCCTTCAACTCCATGATTTGCTTTAGTAGATTTGTATGAACCTCATTGATTAGTTGTTTCAAGTTCTTTGTCTCATCTGGATGATTTGTTTCTTTGCCTGAATCACATCTTCCTTTTACTTTGTAAGGCTTGTAATTTTTTGCTGATTTCTGTGAATCTGATTCTGATGCTGAGTATATTCTAATGTTCAGTTTCTCTATTTTGCCTAGGGATTTGTTGTTAAATAGCTATATGCTACCACTGTTCTTTAACTCTTGCTTCAATTTATTATATTTATTTTTTATTGCCCCTATTTAACTACTCAAGCCAGCGCTAAAGGTTCAAATGTGGAGTGCAGGCCCATTTCCAAGGGTCTTAAAGAATGCGGCAATAAAGGCACCTGCTTGCCTCTTTTATTTATTTTTATTTTTTTTTCCTTTTTCCACTTTTCTGGTCTGGCCAGCAGATACTGATACTTGGGAGATCTTTCAGCTCAATCCCCAGGGACTAGGGGGAATGAATCCATTTTAACTGTGTGGCAGGTCAGCTATGCAGAAGCAATTTACCCAGGGCTGGTGAAGCTTCACAAACTTTCTCCAAGGCTATTCTTCACCCTTGGTTGACCATACCCTCTCTCCCTCTGGCTCTTCAGCAACCAGCTCTGGGCAGTAAAGAGGGTATATGAGAAAGCAAATTATCTTTATCTCCCTGCTGGCTCTCAGGACAAACAATATCATGGCCCCACCCAGCCTGGAAGTGTGGGATGCCTCCAATGCAGCAGACCAATATCACTGGCAAATATCTGAATTTGCTGTTAAGCTGTATCTCACACTCTTCACTTTCTTGGGGAAGAGGACCCTGAGAAACCCTTCAGTCTACAGCCACTGCAGACCCACAGCAGCTGTAGATTCTGACTGCTATTTGCTCCATAGGTGGGTTGAAGGGCATCTGCTGTGGTTTTTGCAGTTCTATTCACTGGACTTTTCAGCCAGCTGAGTCTCCTTTTGTGCCTCTCTCTTATGGGTGGTTTCTTGCCTTCCACCAATGTCCTGAGACTCAGAGCAGCTTTCCAGACTGTCTCTGACTCTTCACTAGTCATTTTTTCTGAGAGATAAGTGATCCTTCCACCTCTGAATTCCTCCATCTTCCCATAAGTCCCTACAGTATTTAGGGAGAAAGCATTACTTTGATAATGCCTTGATTTCAAATTTTTTTATCCTCAAAACTGTAAGCTAATAAATTCCAAATGCTTAAATGGATGCATTTCATGTTACTGGTTGAACAGCATAGGAAGCTAAAACAGGTATGAAAGGCTAAATTTACTTTAGGATGAAAGAAAAGTATTGGGTTTACAAAAATATCTATGATACAATCATGAGAAAATGATTTTTCAAAACTAATCTATTTTTGTATTTTGTCTTTTGTATTTTCTCTCTGTTTTTATACTCGTCTATTTTCTCAAATGAATCCAATCAACATGCTTATTGATTTTAATTAATGTGTTTTTTAAGATATTAATCTTTGCTTTTGAGTCCTAAGCACCACCCACATTTGTGAAGTTCAGAAACTTTCAGTGTCCTGGAAGAACAGCCTGAACAAGATTCTGTTTCATCATATCACACCATCATTCACTAAAGGATGATATGCTTGACTTTTTGACTCTTACTTCTTAGAGTTTAAGATGAAACAATTTTATGTCCTTTCACTCTTTGACATTCCAATATTTTCATTATAAACTTTGTTCAGCACAATCTTACACAAAGAATAATATACATAAAAGGGATAAAAACAGATCCAGGCTGATTGAATTGTGATACGGAGTTGGGTAAGTGAAAGAGTGTGCCAAATTATCCTACTTTAACTCCATGGGGCCCCTCCAGACAGAGAGATGGATTTTGATTGTTAGGTTGCCTTTATTAAACTATTAATTATTCCTCCCCTTGCTAATGTTTGGTGGAAGTGCCTTAGCTGATTTCTCTTCTGATTGATTACCCCATACCAGTCAGTTCCCTAGGGGGCCCAATGTCTGGGGCTTTCCCTTGACCATGAATGAGATTTTTTCCAAATCGTGTTCTTGTGGGGTCTTTCTGGCAACCTCTTGGTAGCAGTCTTTCCCTCAGGGGGTTTCCAGGTGGGGTTTCATGGCCACATGTTTTGCAGCCATGTTTTTCTGCCATCTTCCATTTCCCTGAACTAGCCTGAACTAGCCTACCTTACTATTTCTTGTGGTTGTTTCTGGTGCCCAGGTGTATTTATGGCTTTAAGGAACCTTGTTGCCTGAGGTTTTGCATATTATGGCTGTTTGTCATATCTAGCTCAGGTTTGCATAAGAGTAACCTCCTGAATGTCCTTCCAACTCCATTTTTAATCTCTTAGCCAGGCTTTGTTCACTTTTCATTATTCTTTTTTCTTTCTGCTCCTTAGACTGAATAATTCAATTTTATTATCTTTAATGTTACAGACTCTTTCTTCTGCCATCTCCAAACTATTTTTTAAACCTAACTGGGGATTTTTAAAAATATTTTTGTTGCTGTGGTCTTTGGTTCTATTTGGTTACTTTTCATTTTTTCTTTGGCTTTATTGATATACCCTTCATATTTATCAATTGTCTTCCTGTTTTCCTTTAGTTCTTTGTCCATTTTTTCCTATAGCTCTTTGACCATATTTGGGACCATTTTAAAAAGTCTTTTTTATGTCCAAGCTCTGGTTTTCCTCATTGATGATTTTTAATTTTTTATCCTGTTCCTTTTCACAAGCCATCACATCCTGTTTTTGTGTCTGTTAATCTTTTTGGCAGCCTAGACATTTTGCTATCATAATGTGTTATCTCTGAAATTTAGATATTGGGGATTCTATTCCTTAAGATTGTATCTAGCTTTACTTGAAAACCAGGACCAAATAAAAAAAGAAGGAATTTTAAAAAACCCACCTTTCTCAGTCTTTTTATTTTGATCTCTGTGATTGCTGCTTTTCAGAGATTAGCTACCTTAATAATAGTTTGGAGAATATCCCGGGGCAAAAATTTAGGCCTCCCATGTCTTTTCTATGCATACATCTTTTTCTGGGCATGTGCATATGGCCTAAAGAATTCTGCCAGATCTGTTTCTTCACATCCCTCAGCACTGCACTGTATGTCCCACAGCCAAAAGTCCTATGCCCGAGGGAGCTGTAATATGACTATTCTACAGGGTTATATAGGAGAGCACTTTGAACTGCCTTCTACTTTCAGGGAAAGTTCTGGAATGATAAGTTTGAGAAAATTGTTCTTGTTCAGTCATTTAGGCTGTTATCAGCCAGATTGGCATAGACATATATAACAAATCCAGGGATTGGATTTGCCAGTAAAGCCATTATTCTTAAAAATTTTTTAGAGGAATGTTTTAAATTATTGATTCAAATCTGTGTTTGTTATAAGTCTGAAGAAGTTTTCTATTTCTTTTTGAATCAATTTAGGTAATTTGTTTGTTTCTAGAAATTTGTAAACTTTATCAATGTATCATAATTGGTTGCACAATTTTTCTAGTATTGTTTTATAATCCTTTCATTTCTGTAAAATCAGGCATGATGTCACCATTTTATTTCCTGATTTTAGTTTTCTGTGTCTTTTCTCTTTTTTCCTTTGTCAGTCTATCTAAAGATTTATTAACTTCATTATTCTTTTCAAAGAAACAACTTTCAGTTTTATTGATTCTCTCAATTGTTTTTATATTCCTATTACATTTATCTCTGCTCTAATCTTAATTCTTTCTTTCTTTCTACTAACATTTTTTATATTTTTATCTTTTTGTACTCCATCAAGATGTGAATTTAGAATAATTTGAAATCTTTTTTCTTTTTTATTCCTAATAAGTATGTACACATTTACTTTGCTTTAGCATAGATTCCCTTGCTGCATGCCAGAAAGTTTCATATTTTGTGTTTTCATTTTCATTTGTCTCTAAATAGTTTCTAATATTACTTGAGATTTCTTTTTTTACTCACTGGCCAGAAGCATTATTACCTGAAAATAGTTTCAAAATAATTATTAGTTAAAGTTTATAGTAGGGCATAATTTGATGATGTGTTAAGATATGTTTAGAGAAGGAATTGATATGCTTAATGAGGGAAAATACAATTACAGAATATTTTAATGCAACAATGTGTTTCATAGATTACAGAGTATTTTCTACAATACACATTGAAGTTTTTATTGCTTTTTTCTCATCCTAATAGACAAATATCTATCACAATAGAAATGCCAAATAGTACATGACAATAATCTCACTTTTACCTCTTATCTGGTATTGGTGTCATGTATTTAAATTAATTAGAAAATAATACATATAATGGCCATTGTAAACATACTCAATGTAAGTATATGGTTTTAAATTGTTTTTACTTTCTACATTAGATATATTTTTTCTTTCTTGATTTTTAAGTATTTTGTAGTCAGGAAAATCCCCACACTCAAAATTTTTTCCAAATTTGGAAGTGAAAAATATTGGGTTTCCATGAATGTACTTGAATATACATATTGACACAGAAGTTGATTTCAACTTCTCAAGAAAAATCCATATGCATAAAATGGAAACATTAAAAATAATAATCTTTGAAATTCATATTTTTGAGAGGACTTTAAACTCAGTGTGTCAATCAGCTTGGATTAATTTATGTTTTAGGATTAAAAGTCCTGAGTATCAAAGTAGTTTACAATACCAAAGGTTTATTTATCATTCACATTGAATAATGGCTCAGCTACAGGTCTTCTCTGTCTTCATTCCAGAACCATGGCTGAAGGAAACAGTTAAAACCTCAGAGTTTGCCAAGCTCATGGCAGAGAGAAAGCATACTTGGCTGCAAATTACACCATGTCCAGTTCAGTTTCTTCTTGTAAATGTACAAGTTATATCTTTTCACATATATTGAACAAAAAAGTCAGAGCCAAACCAAACAATGATGGCACATATTGACCAATAATACCATATAGAACACCACTAAGTAGAATATTACAAAGTTTCAGCAATCTACACCAAAATTACCTTTTGAAATATTGTAATTATTGATTTTGAAATTATCAGCAGAAACTATGAAAATTACCTGGCAACTTAATTGTTTGTGTATGTTGTATGAGAGAGATGGAGAGAGCAAAATGGAGGGAGAGTGTGAGAGAGAGAAAGTATGCTAGTTACTTTGAGATGTAAACCTTAATCTTCTGTTGGTGTTATTTATTTAAATCAGTCAGAAACCAGTAGACCTATGGCTGGTATAAATATCACCAGATTTACATTATTTAAATTTATTTACTTACTTCTTAATTGTGGCCATTTACCTTGTTTTATTTCTGCCTGACCTATTCTGGGAATGTTCCCCCAATTAGTTTTTTCTCACTTTTTAAATTTTTAAATTATTTTTTAAAGAAGCCGTAGTTTACATAAATGTTACATAGAAAATATAGGGAAGTCCCATATACCCTACCTCCTCTCCCTCTCCCCCTTTTACCCATTAAACTCTTTCATTATTGTGGTATATTTGTTACAATTCATGAACACATATTGAAGCATTGTTACTAATCATGATCTATAGTTTACATTATATTTTACACCTTGCACCTCAGAGCATAAAGGAAAATATTTATTTTTGGAATTAGAATTCAATACAGAGGGAGAAGTTTTTCCCATGATATTTGGAATAGCTCTTTTTTACTTAAAAATATTGTTTATATCAATGTTACAAGTTAAACAATAAACACAAGCAGTAGCTACAATAAAAATATACCAGCTTTGATCAATGGTTACAGTCCTCCCCTCATTTTTTCATTCCTCAATCTCAGGAGGTTTGGGATGATGTCTGCTTTGACTGCTTCAGGCTGAGAATGAACACAGATATTATGAGGTAGAAGAATGGAATTGATTTGCTTGCATTTGAAGATATTCCTTGTTTTTGAGGTTGAGCTGGTCCATCCTCATAGTTGTGTTAGTTGTTCTTCACAGGTATGAAGAACTAGATAGTTGGAGTTGATCACATATTTACTGGGTTCAGGACACAACCATCATATGAACAATCTGAAGGCTCTAAGTCTCTGAGAAATATATTTAAGAGGCAAATTGAATATTATAAGTTCAGATAAAAGGAGTGGATGAATCATGATTAGGGAATTCATAAATGAATATTCCTATGTTATACTGGGGAAATAGGTTTACATATAATCTGGGATAGGACCCACAGAGGGAGTGTTGATTTCATAAGGTTGTGTGGCTTTCCTATGGCATCCAGACATCCCTACGGCCCTCAGGAGCACTTTTTTTTTTAGCCTTTGCTTCCTGTGGCAGTGAAATCTGGTTGATCTCTGCATAAGCATAACCCCCAGTATTAACTCCCGGCACACTCTGAAATTTTTTAGCCATAAAAAAATCTACTTTATTTAATGTTGCCCCCTTTTGATCAAGGTCTTTCTCTAAGTGTGTCATTGATTAATTCATGGCAACAATCTCTTGGTGCTGAGAGGCTCATTCCTCAGAGTCGTGTCACACTTTGGGGGAAAGGTAGTGAATTTATTTGCAGGGTTTGCCTTATAGAGAGTCCACATTTGAGTAACGAGAAGATTTGAAGGAGGAAACTCTTGGGCATTAATTATACATAGACATAATTTCATTATTGTAAGGAAAATGTTCATTAGTGCAAGCTTTAAGATTGATGGCTTATCTTATTGACCTGTTTTCTTTTATTAGTGAAGAGTTATATAATCCAGAGCTTTTTGTAGTCCTATTTAAGAAAGTAGCAAGACTTCCCCAGGTAGAAAGTTTATTATTTTGTTAGTTATTCTGTGGGCCTCTATCTATCCAGAAAACATACTTATGACAATCAGGATATCTTTATTTTCCATAGAAGTAAACACCTATATAAATTTCAAGATGTTTAAAAAACCATGTGTGTCAGGAAACCTGGCCCTATCCCAACTTTATCTTCTAACAAGGGTTATTTTTGTTGATATGTAGAGCATAAATTACATACTTGCCTTGCTGCTTATGGAAAGTTCTTCACATGTGCTTTCAGAGAAGACTCAGAGTAAAACAATTCAACTGATAAGGAAATTAGACTGTTTCTGTGATGTATAGCGTTTTCTAAGAATAAAACATGCACTCTTACCATAACCATCCCCATTTTTTATATTAGAGAAGTTGTGAGTTTATAAAACAGTCATGCATATTATACAGGATTCCCACTACCAACATCTTGCACTGCTGTGAAATATTTATTACAAATGACATAAGAACATCATCAAAATATTACTGCTAACTACAGTCGATAGTTTACATTTGGTGTGGTTTTCCACAAATCTTCCTTTTATTAACATCATGTATTAGTATTGTATACTTTTTATAATTCAAGTGGGAACATTCTCATACTTGTACTATTAACCACAGTCTATCATCCACCATGGGGTTCACTGCGTCATATAATCTCATATCTTGTACCATCCATCCAAAATGTATACTCAGTGGCTCTCAGTTTGACCACAGAATTGTGTTGTCACAAGCCCAGTAAATTTAGAATGTTTTCATACATGAAAAGTGTTAAAATCCAATACTCCCTTATACATTCTTCTTGACTCTTCACATTGATGTAGTACCATCTTTGCAATCACTACAAAAATATTACAATGTCACCATTAACTATAGATTATCAGTTACATTAGTTGTATTATCCCATTTATCACCATATTTTTAACCACCTCTAATACTGATGTACATTTGATCTAGTTTAGGGAAGAAAATTCTTGTATTTGTACTATTAACCACAATCTTTATCTACTACGGAATTTTCTGTTATACAGTTCCTAGGGTATCCTCTAGCTTTCTTTCAATTGACATTTATACCCTTAGACTACTCCTTTCAGCCACCATTCTATTTATACATCAACAATGTTAGCTAAGGATGGTAGGTAAATTAAAGTTTCTAATCTAAAAGAAAGACACAATTCACAGGTGGGCAAATCAGTTCCGAAAAGCCCTAGAATGACATTAAGCAGAGCTTATCTTCACTTCTACACAAAACTTGCCATCACAGACATGTTGAATCCTTACTGGAGTCCAAAGAGTGTACATGCTGCAAAATTGTCATGGTAGATTCATAGATAGTTTTTATCTCAAAGAGGAATTAATAAATCAAGACCTTAACAAAGAAGCCAATCATGCCCCTTGTTTAAAGAATGTCAACTAGTTAGAACTTGTTGTATAAAGGAATGAATTAAGCTGCTTCACCCTAAAACAGTCTCCAGTTGGATAAAATCTATCATATTGAAAATAACAAAATAGAATAGCAAAATTAACATAACTACAGCAACATATAAATATAATCTCACAATTGAAAGAAACATATCTTCCTTGTTTTCTAGAAAATTTAATATTGAATATTGCATTTACCTTCACAGAGAATGAGGAAGCAGGTTGCCCAGAAGCATTGACTTTATGAAAATTAATCAAGCTGTACTCTTATTCTTAGTCTTATCTGTATATTTAGAATTTGTGAATATATTACCACAAATTTGTCTTTGTATAATTGCTTATCCACCCTCTATTCATTTTTTAAACTTAAAATATTATCTAAAGATGACAATGACACTTTTCTTTTTATCTGCATAGCTTCAATTATAAGGACATACGGTAATATTTTATCTGTCCACTGTTGGTAGACATTTGCCTTTCTTAAAGCTGAAAAATATTATTTGAAATTCAAACTGAACATATGTGAGTTTATCTTTAATTCAAATTTGCAGAGTGCTTGATACAAAGATTTATGCATTTGACATTGAACTAATTTATATTCTCCTCAAAAAATAGGAGAGTGTCAATTAGTGCACACACTAGTTAATGGAAAACTTACCCAAATGATCTCTAAAATACTGTTATGCAATGTCATACCAATTTGTATTCATTTTATGTTTTTAGATAAGAGAAACTTCTCTTCTTAATTAAGAGCATTCCAAAACTCCACCTGCATGACTAACTGCAATTTGCTTTTCTAGGTTTATTTTTAATCCTTCCCCTCTCTCCCCCATATAGCTCTTTCCTCCCCTTATCCAGGTAAACCCTACATTCTGATTTCTTCCACACAGCATCATGTACCTGATCATCCTTATCTTCCTTGTGATTACCTAGCAGCACCAAGCCATTTAAATACTGCCACATTTGAATCTGATCGCACACTCCTCAATATGACACAAGAAAAACAGAATTTTGCTGAATTCCCTCACTTTAAATTTATAACCCCTAACTTCAAATGGGTTTTTAAACCTCCAAAAATAATATTAAATATCTAGTGTCCATTCATTTTCCCTCTTTCTAGATGATTATTTCAAACTTTCTCAATTTTCTTGGATCTTCCAGTTCCTCCTTTCCCCAAATCTATGTCCACTCATGAGGGAGACATTACACTCCCATTATTTGTTTTCTATTTAACTGAAAATATTGAAGCATTCAGAAGAAAACTTCAATTTAAACTGTTGATATTTCCACCGACTTAGATGAATATTTTCTCATGTTTTCAAAGTTTGCATTCACACTTTTAAGTGTGGAAATCATATACAAGTGCAAGGTAAGGTCAAACTTTTCACATATCCAATAGGTTTCCACCCAGTTCAGCAGCTCAGGGATATAGTTCCAGCAGTTATTCTGATCCTTCCTACACTACCACTTTCATTAGACTATTTCTATCAGCATGCAAAAGAACCCATTTCATCCCACCACTGTCATTTAGTTTCACAGCTCCCATTTAGTTCTAAATTTGAAAATCTTGTAAGTATTTAATATTCCTAATTCTTATCATTCACAGGTAAGCCTAATTCTCTTAAACCCAACATATATTCAAAACCACTCTTGCTAAAGTCAGCAATTAACAATGATATTTATCTTGTTATAACCAGAATTCAATTCTCAATTTTTATAATACTATCAGCAACATTTGACACATCCTATCACACTTTCTTCCATGATAGCTTGATTTATATGGCCTTGTCTTTTTCCTTTTATTTACCTTCTTCTTTATTGCTTGCTCCTTTTTACTCTTTTCCAAATTTCCCCCAACTTCATTTTTTATCAATTTTATTGAAATGTATTCATAAACCTTACAATACATTTAAAGAGTACAATCAATGGCATTTGGCATAATTAAAAAGTTGTGCATTTATCATCACAAACAATATTAGAACATTTTCATTACTCCCAAAAGAAAACCCTCCATGCCCTTTAGTAGT
>JAQZBX010107405.1:0-10656 GCA_029593785.1 Cabassous unicinctus
AGATTGTGATGCATGTATCCATATATAAATACCAACTATTCTGACATATTGCAATTTCTTAGAAAGCATTGATTATATAATCAAACTCATTCTTACAAAGAAACAGAATCCATATATACACAAATGAAAACCAAGTGCTCAGAGTACAAATAGCTCCCAGTCTCCAAATTTCTCCTAAGGTTTATGAAGGACCTTGCAAACACTCAGAATTGAATAAAGGAGTTATACAGACCACAAGGTGATGAAGAGTAACTCAAAAGTTTGCAAGGTATCATGTGGGAAAGGAATGATTCGTAAAAAACAAGGACCTAATCCATCAAGCCGACTGTACATCCCTCCATTCTATGCATGTGTGATTATAGCTTCCAACAATGAAGAAATACAAAAGGAATACCATTTTAGAGAAATTGGTAATTCCAAAGATTCATATTTGTCTCTCACCACCCTATTTATCTTAATATATATATTTTAGTGATGCATATCAATCATACATGAACGTACATAAACTTGAAGTCCAGAGCAGAAATCACAACCTTGGAAAATAAAGTTTCATAACACCTTACAGTGTTCCCATATACATATCTCTAGCATAAACTTGAATTGTGATTCATTTTTAAAAATTGGCCAGAGCGTTTCTGAAACATGACTAATAAATATTATGAATCAACCTTGGTGCACAATTCCTGACCTCCCTGTGAATTTTAAAACAAATCTGTATTATTGAGACATATTAAACCAATATCTTTTTTATCCAATGGGTACATTACCTTATCCTTGGTATATTCACAGTGGTGTGCATTCTTCTTTTCAAACATTATTAAACCTATTCATTAGCTCTATAATAATTATAGTAAATAATGAAATCCAGAAGAATAAAGAAGAGACTATTCACCTCTCAATCTTTTTGTTGACACTGACATTCATAGCAGTTTTTCTGGCTGTCCTTGAACAATTTTTTTTGTTTATGTATCAGTTTTTTTTATATGTGATCCTATACAACATCCTGTGGTGAAAGTGAACAATGAATGGCTTTTTTAAAGCTGTTGAAAATGACTTAATTTTAAAATTATGAACTGAAACGTATATTAGATTGAAAGAAAATGTTAATTCTTAAAGGGTGTGTACGTAAATAGAAAATTTAAAGGAGATCTATTTCCATGATTTCTCGATTGCTTCCTGAATGTTTCAAAGTCTCCAGATTTTGGTTCCAGGAAACCATTCCTGATTTCTAGACATAATTGGGCTTTTCTCGAATACAGAGAGATTGTGATGCAGGTACCCATATATAAATACCCACTCTTATGACATATTACAATTTTTAAAAAATATTGCTAGTAAATTCAAACTCATTCTTACAAAGAAGCAGAATCCTCATATACACAAATGAAAACCCAGGAACCTCAGAATACAAATACTTCCAAGCCTCCAAATTTCGCCTATGGCTTATGAAGGACCTTGCCAACACCCAGAAAAGAAAAAGGGACTTGCAGGGCCCACAAAGTGACAAAGAGTGACTCAAATGTTTACAAGATACCATGGGGGAGGGTAATGGTTCATAAAAGTCAGAAACTAATACCTCAAACAGAGTGTACCACACTCCATTCAATGAATATGTGATTATAGCCTCCAGCAATGAAGAAACACAAAGGAATACCAATTTAAAGAAATAGGAAATTCCAGTGCTTCATATTTGTCTCACACCACCCTTTTTCTGTTAATATATATTTTAGTAATGTGTATCAGTCATACATGAACATACATAAACTTGAAGTTCAAAGCAGAAATCACAACCTTAGAAAATAAAGAGACATAACACCTTACGGTGATCCCATTCTCACGTCTCTAGCAGAAATTGAATTGTGATTCATTTTTAAAAACTGGCCAGAGAATTTCTGAAATACAACTAATAACAATTATCATCATTAAACTTGGGTGTACAATTCCTGATATTCTCACAATTTTTAAAACAAATCTGTTTTCTTGAGGCATATTATACCAATATCGTTTTCCAATGTTTACATTATCTGGTCTTTGATATATTCACAGTGGTGTGCATTCATCTCCTCAATCATTATTAACCCTTTAAAATAACACTATAATAATTATAATAAATAAAAAAATCCAGAAGAATAAAGAAGAAATTATTCATTTCTCAATCTGTTTGTTGACACTTACATGCATAGGTGTTTTTCTTGATATTCTTGAAAAACATTTTTTGTTTTTCTATCAATTTTATTGATATGTCATCCCATACTACATGATGTTGTAAAACTGAACAATGAATAGCCCTTTTAGAGCTGTTGAAAAGGTCTTTATTTTTAAAATATGAACTGAAACAGGAATTAGATGGAAAGAAATGGTGAATTTTAAAAGGGAGTGTAGGGAAATTGAGAATTCTGGGGAGATCTCTTTCCATGATTTCACGATTGTTTACTGAATGTTTAGAAGTTTCTGGATTTTGTTTCGAGGAAACCATTCATGATATTCTGTACATCATTGGGCGGTTCTCGAGTGTAGAGAGCTTGTGATGCAACGCATCCATATATAATATCTGCTCTTAGGACGTATTGTAATTTTTAGAAAGTATTGGAAAGAAAATCAACTCATTCTTATAAAGAAGCAGAATAAACATATACAAAAATGAAAACCCAGGAACTCAAGAGAACAAAGTGATAACAGCCTCCAAATTCCTCCTATGGATTATGAAGAAACTTGCAAACACCCTGAAGAGAAAAAGGACTGGTAGGGTCCACAAGGTGACAAAGAGTTACTCAAATGTTGACAAGGTATCGTGGAGGAGAGGGATGGTACATTAAAGTCAAGGAATTAATCCATCAATCAGAGTGTAACACCCTCCATTCAATAACCATGATTATAGCCTCCAAAAATGAAGAAACACAAAAGGAAGCACACTTTAGAGAAATAGGTAATTCCAAAGCTTCATATTTGTCTCTCAACACCCACTTTCCTTAATATATATCTTTAGTGATGCATATCAGCCATACATGAACATACATAAACTTGAAGTCCAAAGCAGACATCAAAACCTTAGAAAATAAATGGGACTAACATGTTTCAGTGGTCCCATACACACATCACCAGCAGAAATTTGAATTGTGATCCATTTTTAAAAACTGGCCTGAGCATTTCTGAAGCAAGAATAATAACTTTTATCAATGGCTTCACCTGGGTGTACAATTATTGACATACCCACGATTTTTTTAAAAAAATCTGTTTTATTGATATATATTAAACCAAAGTATTTTTATCCAATGTGTACATTTCCTGGTCCTTGGTATATTCACTGTGGTATTCATTCATCACTTCAATCATTATTAATACCTTTCAGTAGCTCTATAATTATTATAATAAATTAATAAAAACCAGAAGGAGAAAGAAGAAATTATTCACCTCTCCATCCATTAGTTAACACTGACATATATAGGTGATTTTCTGGTTGTCCTTGAACAACTTTTTTTTGGCTTATCTCTGTTTTTTTTATATGTGATCCCTTACTACATCATGTGGACAAAGTGAAAAAAAATAGCTATTTTAAAGATGTTGAAAAGGTTTTTATTTTAAAATTATGAACTGAAACGGATATAGGATTGAAAGAAAATGTTAATTTTAAATGGGAGGGTAGTTAAATCGATAATTCTGAAGAGGTTTTTTCCATGATTTCACGATTGTTCACTGAATGCTTAGAAGGCTCTGGATTTTGTAACAAGGAAAGGATTCCTGATTTTCTGGACATCATTGGGCAGTTCTAGAGTGCAGAGCAATTGTGAAGCATGTATCCATATATAAATAAATATTCTTTGGTGATATTGTAAGTTTTTAGAAAGTATTGGAAGTAAAATCAAACTCATACTAACAAAGAAGCAGAATCCCCATATAGTCCAAAGAAAACCCAGAATCTCAGAGTACAAATGGCTCCCTGCCCCCAAATTTCTCCTATGGTTTATGAAGGAAGTTACCAACACCCAGAATGGAAAGAGGGACTTGTACGGTCCACAGGGTGACAGAGTGACTCACATGTTTACAAGATATCATGGGAGAGAGAAATGTTTCATGAAAGTCATGGAGGTAATTCATCAAGCAGAGTGTACCACCATCCATTCTATGCATGCTTGATTATAGCCTCCAAAAATGAAGAAACACAAAAGGAAGACCACTTTAGAAAAATAGGTATTTCGAAACCTTCATATTTGAATCTCAGCAGCCTCTTTCTATTAACATATATTTTTAGTGATGCATATCAGTTATACAGGAGCATACATAAACCAGAAGTCTAGAGCAGATATCACAGCCTTAGAAAATAAAGAGGTAAAACACCTTAGAGTGGTCCCCACACCACCTGAAACTTGAATTGTGATTCATTTTTAAAAATTGGCCAGAGCATTTCTGAAATATGACTAATAACTATTATCCATGGCTCCACTTGGGTGTACAATTCCTGACATCCCCAGGATTTTTAAAACAAATCTGTTTTATTGAGACATTTTAAACCAATAATTTTTTTATCCAATGTGTACATACCCTAATCCTTGGTATATTCTTGGTTGTGCACATTCATCTCTTCAATAAATATTAAAGTTTATCAATAGCTCCATAATAATTATAATACGTAAAGAAATACGAGAAGAATAAAGAAGAAATTATTCAACTCTCAATCCATTTGTTGACACTGACATTCATAGGTGTTTTTCTGGCTGTGCTTGAACAACTTTTTTTGTTCATCTATCAGTTTTACTGATATGTGATCCCATACTACATCATGTGGACCAAGTGAACAATGAATGGTTTTTAAAGATGTTGAAAAGAACTTTATTTTAAAATTACCAAATGCAATGGATATTAGATTGAAAGCAAATGTTAATTTTAAAAGGGAGTGTAGGTAAAAGGATAATTCAGAGGAGATGTTTTTCCATGATTCCAAAATTGTTTACTGAATATTTAGAAGGCTCCGGATTTTGTTTCAAGGAAAGCATTCCCATTTTCTGGACATCATTGGACTATTCTCGAATGCAAAGAGATTGTGATGCAGGTATCCATATATAGATAATTGATCATATGACATATTTTAATTTTTTAGAAAGCATTGGAAATAAAATCAAACTCATTATTACAAAGAAACAGAACCCATATACACAAATCAAGACCCAGGAAATCCAGGTACAAAGAGCTCCGAGGCTCCAAATTTCTACTATGTCTTCTGAAGGAACTTGCAAATGCCCAGAAGAGAAAAAGGGACTTTTAGTGTCCAAAAGGTGACAATAGTGACTGAAATGTTTACAAGATATCATGGGGGAGAGGAATGGTTCATAAAAGTCAACAGCACAGTCCATCAAACAGGGTGTACTGCCCTCCATTCTACGCGCACGTGATTATAGCCTCCAACATTGAGAAACACAAAAGAAAGACTACTTTAGAGAAATAGGTAATTCGAAAGTTTAATATTTGTCTCTCACCACTCTTTCTCTTAATATATATTTTTAGTGATGCATATCTATCACACATGAATATAGGTAAAGTTGAAATTTAGACAGAAATCAC
Source organism: Cabassous unicinctus (assembly GCA_029593785.1). Classification (NCBI taxonomy): domain Eukaryota; kingdom Metazoa; phylum Chordata; class Mammalia; order Cingulata; family Chlamyphoridae; genus Cabassous; species Cabassous unicinctus. The sequence goes on from JAQZBX010107405.1 coordinate 5,557, forward strand.
GAACTTAGAAAATATAGGGGTAGAAAACCTTCCAGTAGTCCCATCTCCAGCAGAAACTTGAACTGTGATTCATTTTTAAAAATTAGCCAGAGCATTTATGAAACACGACTAAAAGTTATTATCCATTGTTCAATATTTGAGTACAATTCCTGACATTCCCATGATTTTTTAAACAAATATCCTTTATTGAGACCTACTAAACCAATAACTTTTTTATCCAATTTGTTCATTCCCTTGTCCTTGCTATATTCACCCATGGTGTGCATACATCTCTTCAATTATTATTAAACCTTTTAAATAGTTTTGTAATAATTATAATAAAGAATAACCAGAAGAACAAAGAAGAATTTATTCACCTCTCAATCCATTTGTTGACCCTGAGAGTCATAGGTTTTTTCCTGGCTGCCCTTGAACAACTTTTTTTCTTTATCTATCACTTTTATTGATATGTGATCCCATACTGCATCATGTGGAAAAACTGAACAATGCATGGCGATTTTAATGCCGCTGAAATGGTATTTATTTAAAAAATATGAACTAAAATGAATATTAGATTGAAAGAAAATGTTAATTTTAAATGGAGTGTATGTAAATCGATAATTCAGAGGATATCTTTTTCCATGATTTCACAATTGTTTACTGAATGTTTGGAAGACTCAGGATTTTTTTTTAAGGAAACCATTCTTGATGTTCTGGACATCATTTTTCTGTTCTCAAGTGCAGAGTGATTGTGATGTGTGTATCCATGTATAAATATCTACTCATATTATATATTTTAATTTTTTAGAAATTATTGGAAATAAAATCAAGCTCATTCTTACAAAGAAACAGAATCCACATATACACAAATCAAAACCCAGGAACTCCGTGTTCAAATAGCTCCCAGCCTCCAAATTTCTACTATGGCTCATGAAAGACCTTGACAATATGCCGAAGAGGAAAAGGCATTGTAGGGTCCACAAGGTGACAAAGAGTGACTCAAATGTTTACAAGATATAATGGGGGAAAGGAATGGCTCATAAAAGTCAGGGACCTAATCAATCAAGCAGTTACTGCCCTCCATTCTATGCATGTGTGTTTATAGAGTCCAACAATGAAGGAACACAAAAGGAAGATGACTTTAGAGAAATAGATAATTCTAAATTTTAATATTTGTCTCTCACCACCCTCTTTCTCTTAATATATATTTTTAGTGATGTATATCAATCACACATCAACATACGTAAACTTGAAGTCTAGAGCAGAAATCACAACCTTAGAAAATAAAGGGGTATAACACCTTACAGTAGTCCCATTTCCAGCAGAAACTTGAATTGTGATTCATTTTTAAAAATTGGCCCAAGCATTTCTGAAACACGACTAAAAGTTATTATCCATGGATCAATTTGGGTGTATTATTCCTGACATTCCCATGATTATTAAAACAAATCTATTTTTATTGAACCATACTAAACCAATAACTTTTTTATCCAATTTGTTCATTCCCTTGTCCTTGGTATATTCACAGTGGTGTGAATTTACCTCTTCAATCATTATTAAACTTTTCCAATAGCTCTATATAATTGTACTAAATAATTACCAGTAGAATAAATAACAAATTAATCACGTCTCAATACAATTTTTGACACTGATAGACATAGGTGTTTCTCTGGCTGTCCTTGAACAACTTTTTTTGTTTATCTATCAGTTTTATTGATATGTGATGCCATATGGCATCATGTGGACAAAGTGAACAATGAAAGGATTTTTTAAAGCTGTTGCAATGGTCTTTATTTTAGAATAATGAACAGAAACGAATATTTGATTTAATTAAATGTCAATATTAAAAGGGATTGTACATAATTTGATAATTCAGAAAAGAGCTTTTTCCATTGATTTCACCATTGTTACTGAATGTTTAGAAGGCTCCACATTTTGGACAAGGAAACCATTCCTGATTTTCTGGACATAATTGGGCTGTTCTGGATGGTAGACAGACTGTGATGCTGGTATCTACACATAAATACATGCTCTTATGGCATATTGTAATACTTAGAAAGTATTGGAAATAAAATAAAATTCATTCTTACAAAGAAACAGAATTCACATATACACTAATGAAATCCTGAACTCAGAGGGCAAACAGATCCCAGCCTCCAAATTTCTCATATGCCTTATGAAGTACCTTGCCAACACTCAAAAGAGAAAAAGGGACTTATAGGGTCAACAAGGTGACAAAGAGTGAATGAAATGTTTACACGATATCACCAGGGAGATGAATGGTTCATAAAAGTCATGGGCCATATCCATCAAGCACAGTGTACCACCCTCCATTCTATGCACGTGGGATTATAGACTACAAAAATGAAGTAACACAAAAGGAAATCCACATTAGAGAAACAGGTAATTCCAAAGTTTCGTACTTGTCTCTCACCACCCTCTTTCTATTAATACATATTTTCAGTGATGCATATCAATTATACATGAACATACATGTACTTGAAGTCTAGATCAGAAATCACAACCTTAGAAAATATCGGATCTTAACACCTTAAACTGTTCCCTTCTCCAGGAGAAAATTGAATTTGAATTCATTTTTAAAAATTGACCAATGCATCTTTGAAAGACGACTAACAACCACTATCCATGGTTCAACTTTGGTGTACAATTCCTGAGATTCCCACGATTTTTAAAACAAATTTGTTTTATGGAGACATATTAAACCAATGCCTTATATATTCAATGTGTTCATTCCCTAGTCTTTGGTATATTCATAGGAGTGTGCATTCATCTCTTCAATCAATATTAAGCCTTTTCAATAGCTCCATAATTATTATAATAAATAAAGAAAAACCAGAAGTCTAATTAAGAAATTATTCACCTCTCAATACATTTGTTGACATTGAAATGCGTAGGTGATTTTCTGGCTTTCCTTGAACAATTTTTTTTGTTTATCTGTCAGTTTTATTGTTATGTGATCCGATCCCACCCTACATCATGTGGAGAAAGCGAACAATGAATGGCTTTCTTAAGCTGTTGAAAATGTCTTTATTTTAACAGTATGACCTGAAACAGATATTACATTGAAAGAGAATATTAATTTTAACATGGAGTGTAGGTTAAGTTTGATTTAATATAATCAATGATAAGAATGAGAGATTATAGCACAAACACATATAAAGGAAAGAAATTAGTATCATGTGAGGGAAATAAATTATAACAAAGTTCTAATAATTATATTCCTGGCAAAATACTTTGACTTTATACTCTGTAGGGGTGTAATAATTTTTTGTTTTGTCGTACAATTTCCATTGAGGCATTCATTCTCTCTGGGGAAAAAACCATCCCCCTTGAAAATTTGAATCACCTCATTTGCCTAAATTACCACATATAACAATATAACTAGAAAAATCATAGTATTTCCTTCCAGCGAACCTCAGAACAATGGATTCCAAGGGCTGAGGAAGAAATTAGAATAGAATAACAAAGTAGTGTCATCTCAATGAAGAGCCAACATTATCAAAAGTCACCAGACACCAGATACATCCCAGATTAGGGTAATGGATAATCTTTCCAAGTAACATGAAATCGAACTTTTGCAGTGGATTCCAAAAGGGCTCCCAGGGGTGGAGTCTGGCACACTAAAACCATGGTCATCTTGTGATGACTGACCCAGGAAATACGGCCAATAGGCGTTTCCTAGCACATGCTCTGGCTTGTCTTCTTTCGGCTCCTCCAAAGCAGGGACCTTGAATGTGTGCAGCACAAAAAATTCTGCATTCTAAATATTGGAGCTTGGGTGCATGGAGAATGGGCTGTTAGGAAAAAAAGCAGGGGGAGGAAGGCACTGCCAAAAATAGAAAATAAAGAGAACAATGGAATCCTGAAAGAAATAAACCAAGCTCTAATTCTTTATTGCAATGCAGTGTGGTGCTGGTTGAAAACAAGAAGTGAAAGAAAAAATCCACTAGACAGTACAGGACTATGTGGAATAAATTAAAATACCAGAGTATTCAATACAGAGACAGCATATACAACCAACAATCCAGACATGTTGAAGACAGTGTATGAAAGTGTGTTTTAAACATAAAGTATTGTCACTGACTGGTGGAAACAATGCCATGACATTTTACCATGATGTGTAAGAAATATTGCACCACATGCCATGTGATGCTGGAGGAAAGTCTTTTGAGTATTCTGACCGACTACATAATTTTTTTTTTTTAGATAACAGTTTCTGTTAAGGATATATATCAAGAAAAACAAGAATGTGGCCCATTGGAGGTGAAAATTAGATATAAATTAGATTAGGACGATGATATTTTCCCATACACCAATTTGGTGTATTTAAAATTAAGAAAAAATAATTTTTAAGACTTCAGTAATATACAGATTTTAAAGAATGGTTAATTATTTATTTTTCTGTATAAATAAATCTTTACTTAGACGGAGAGAATCTTCCCACATACCTTTTCCTGGCTAATTGGAAATGAAAGGATTTAGCCCTTATAAATAGTAAACTCTTTAAAAATAAGAGGCTTCAAAGAGAAGAGTTCATATGGCATGTATATTTTACATAAATTTTTGGTCTACCCTTTCTTCCTAATAGTTATTGAAATAATATTAAACAACACTAACTTGGAGAATAATTTGGGAGGACAAGAAATGCTTCTCAGTGATTCCTCATTTTTTGAATAATAACAATTTTATATCGATAATTCAGAGGGGATCTTTTTCCATGATATACCGATTATTTATTTAATGTTTAGAAGTCTCTGGATTTTATTTCATGGAAAACATTCCTAATTTTCTGGATAGCATTGGGCTGTTCTCGAATGCAGAGAGATTCTGATGCAGGTATCCCTATATAAATTCCTACACTTATGATATATTGTTAATTTTTAGAAAGTATTGGAAATAAAATCAACGTCATTCTTACAAAGAAACAGAATCAACATATTCACCCATGAAAACCCAGGAACTCAGAGTACAAATATCTCCCAACTTCCAAATTTCTCCTATGGCTTTTGAAGTACCTTGCCAACACCCAGAAGAGAAAAAGGGACTTGTAGGTTCACAACTTCACAAAGAGTGACTTGACTTTTTACAAGATATCAGTGG
>JAQZBX010107406.1:0-10656 GCA_029593785.1 Cabassous unicinctus
CATTCCATAGGTTTTCATACATTTTATTGTCATTTTCATTCAATTCAAGGTAGTTACTGATTTTTTTTTGCAATTTCATGCTTTACCCACAGATTTTCTAAGAATTTGTTGTTTAACTTCCATACCTTTGCACCTAATAAGTTTCTCTGCACCTTACTGACTTCCAGCTTAATTCCATTGTGGTCCAAGAATTTACATTATATAATTTCAATCTTTCTGAAGTCATTCAGAATTGTTCTATGATCTAGCATATGGTGAATCCTGGAGAATGATCCATGTACACTCAAGAAAAATGTATATCCCCCTGCATTTGGGTGTAATATTATATATATATCTATTAGGTCCAGAGCATCTAATGTATTATTCAAGGTCTTTGTTTCTTTATTGATTCTTTGTCTAGTTGTTCTGTCTAATGGCAATAATAATGCATTAAAGTTTCCCAGTATAATTGTAGAGACATCTATTTCTCCACTTAATTTTTTCAATGTTTGCCTCATGTATTTTGAGACAACCTGGTTAGGTGCATAAGCATTTATGATTGTTTTTCTTCTTCATTGATTACCCCTTTTATTAGTATATAGTGTCTTTCTTTATCTTTTACAATAAATTTGCATTTAAAGTCTAAGGTGACTTTCTTGTAGTCAGCATATTGATGAGTCATATTTCCGAATCCATTGTGCTAATCTGCCTCTCTTGATTGGAGAGTTTAAGCCATTATCATTCAATATTATTACTTTCAAAGAATTACTTACATTAGACCTATTTTCTTTAGGTATATATATGCCATATGTGCTTTTTATTTCTCTTTTTATCTTGTTAGTTTTTCTTACAATCCCCTCACACTTGCTTTCTCCTGTTTTTTCCTTTCAATGTACAGAACTCCCTTTACTATATCTTGAACTGCATGTTTCTTATTGACAAACTCTCTTCATTTCTGTTTATCTCTGAATATTTTGAACTCTCCCTCATTTTTAAATGCCAGCTTTGCTCAACAGAGAATTCTTGACTTGAAGTTTTGTTTTTTTCTTTTAGCAACTTAACTATGTCATACTACTGCCTTCTTGCCTCCATGGTTTCATATGAGAAATCAGCACTTAATCTTATCAAGTTTCCCTTGTATGTGATGTATATCTTTTCTCTTGCTGCTTTCAATATTCTCTTTTTGTCTTGAGCATTGGACTACTTGACAAGTATATTTCTTGGGGTAGGCCTGTTAGACCTATTTCAATTTCCCAAAAGAATTGGGAAATTTTCAGCCATTATTTCCTCCAACATTTCTTCTGCTCCATTTCTCTTCTCTTCTACCTCTTGGATGCCTATAATGCCTATGTTTGTGTTTTTGTGTTGTCATTCAATTCCCTGAGTCCCTGCTGGAATTTTTCTGTCTTTTTATCTATCTTTTCTACTATCTGTCTGATTTCAGTGGTACTGTCTTCCACTTCATTGATTCTTTCTTTTGCCTGTTTAAATCTGCTGTTCTGTGCTTCCAGTGTATTTTTGATTTGTTGCATTGTGCCAATCATCACCATCATATCTGTATTCTTTTTATGTATGTTTACAATTTCTTCAGTATTTTCTCCCAGTGTCTTAATATACTTAATCTCTTCCTTCATTAACTTGATTCATGATAGTTGTGTGGATATCTCTGATTCATTATTCCATATTTTGCATCTCCTCCTGTTTTATACTTTGTTTTTAAGACTGGGCCATGTCATCCTGTTTCTTATTATGGCTTGTAATCTTTTTGTTAGTTTCTCAGTGTCTGTTTTTCTTGATGGGTTTATTTGGTTGGTTACCATCTCTTTCTATTCTAGGGTTGTCTTTTGCTGTTTTTGTGTGCATGGTAAGGTTTCACTTTGACAGTTCACTCTTCTTATTCTAAATCCTTGCTGTTGTATATGTTCCTTTGGAAAAAAATTAGGAACAGAGAAAAGGAAAGAGATAGGAAGAGAAAGAGAATAATTGTAGGTATAATAAAAAAGGTAGAAGAGGACTGTAGAAGCCCTAGGAAAATAAATAATTAACATGAGTAAAATATCATAAGAAGTATAGAGGAATAAGAATAAAAATTTGGAATAGAAACAATAAAAAGTAAAATGAAATATTGAAAAATATTTAGAATGAATTAAAAGTCTGAAATGATGCAAAGAGAGGAAGAAATGTCAGTCTCTGCTACTTACATTGACACCATTTCCCCAGAACTCTTTCCTGAACTTTTTAGCCATTTGTATGTCTTCTTTGGTGCATTGTCTATTCAAATCTCTGACCCATATTTAAATAGGTTGCTTTCCTTTTTATTTTTGACATGTAGGATTTCTTTATATATGCTGGATATTAGGCCCTTACCAGATATATGGTTACCAAATATTTCCTCCCATTGAGTAAGCTGCCATTTCACTTTTTTGACAAACACCTTTGAAGTGTAAAAATTTTTAATTTTGAGGAGGTCCCATTCATCTACTTTTTCTTTCTTTGCTTGTGATTTGGGTGTAAAGTTTATGAAACCATTTCTTACTACAATATCTTCTAGATGCTTCCCTACATTATCTTCTGGAACTTTATGGTCTTTGCTCTTATATTTAGGTTTTTGATCCATCTTGAGTTATTTTTTGTACAGGGCATGAGATTGTAATCTTCTCTCATTCTTTTAGATATGGATATCCATTTTCCCAACACCATTTGTTCAAGAGGCCATTCTGACCCAGTTGAGTAGGCTTGGTGGCTTTATGAAATAAGAGTTGAAATTATATGTAAGGAAGGATATCAGAAATCTCAATTCAGTCAGTATGTCTACCCTTTTGGCAATAATATGCAGTTTTGAACAATGTAGCTTTGTTGTGTGCTTTAAAGTCAATAGTGTGATTCCTCCTGTTCTGTTTTTCTTTTTCAATAAGTTTTTGCCTATTCAGGGCTCTTTGGCGTTCCAAATGAATTTCATAATTAGCTTTTCCAATTCAGTATAAAGCGCTGTTGTAAATTTTATTTATATTGCATTAAAAGTGTAAATCAATTTGGCTGGACAGATATTTTAACAATGTTTAGTCTTCCAATCTGTAAACATGGAATATTCTTCCATTTATTTAGGTCTTCTTGAGCTCCTTTAATGAAGTTATATAGTTTTCTATTTACAACTCCTTTACTCCTTTAGTTAACTTTATTTCTAGATATTTGATTCTTTTCATTGTTGTAGTAAATGGACTATTTTCTTGGTTTTCTCCTCAGGATGCTCATTGTTTGTGTACAGAAATGCTACTGATTTGGCATGTTGATCTTTTATCCTATCATTTTACTGAACATATTAATCATCTTTAGAAACTTTGTTATAAATTTTTCAGAGCTTTCTAACTATAGGATAATGTGACCTGCAAATAGTGAAATTTTTACTTCTTCCTTGTCAATTTGGATGACTTTTATTTTCTTTTCTTGCCTAAGTGCTTGAGTAAGTACTTCAAACACCATGTTAAATAAGAGCAGTGAGTTTGGGCATCCTTTAGCATTTTGCCATTTAATATGATGTTAGCTGTGGGTTTTTCATATATACCCTTTATCATGGTTGAGGAAGATTCCTTCTGGTCCTAGCTTCTGAAATGTTTTATCAAAAAAGGATACTATATCTTGTCAAATGGACTTTCTGCATCAAAAGCGATAACCATATTTTGTTCTTTAAAAGTGTTAATGTGGAGTACTACTTTGATTATTTTCTTATGTTGAAGCATCCTTGCATACCAGAGATAAAACCACTTGGTCATGGAGTATATTTCATTTGATGTGTTATTGAATATAATTAGTTATTATTTTGTTGAGGATTTTATCATCCTGTTTCTTTTGAGAGATTTTTCTGCAGTTTTCCTTTCTCGTGGTATATTTATGTGGTTTTAGTATTAGAGTGATGTTGGCATCACCGAATGAGTGAGGCAATGTTCCCTCCGCTTTTATTTTTTGGAAGAGTTTAAGTAGGATTGATGTTAGTTCTTTTGAGAGTGATTGGTAGAATTCACCTGTGAAGCCATCTGATCATGAGCGCTTCATACTTTGCATTCATAATTTGCATTCATACTTTGGAACTTTTTGATGACTAATTTAATCTTGTTACTTATGATTGGTCTGTTGAGTTGATCAATTCCTTCTTTCATCAATGTAGGCTGCTTGTGTTTTTCTACATATTTTCAGTGTAAGGTCTAATTAGTCTTGAACCTTACACCCAAAGTTCGAGCAACAAAAGAAAAAAATAGATTAATGAGACCTACTCAAAATTAAACACATTTGCACCTCAAAGGACATTGTCAAAAGGTGGAAATCCAACTAATTCAATGGGAGAAAATATTTGTCAAGCATATATCTCATAAGGGCTTAATATACATCATATATAATGATATCATACAGGGCAATAATAAAAACACATACCACCTGATTAAAAATGGACAAAAGACTTGAAAAGACAACTGTCTAAGGAAGAAATACAAATGGTGAAGAAACACATGCAAAAATGTTCAACAGCACTAGTGATTAGGAAAATGCAAATCAAAACTACAATAAGATGTCATTTCATACCTATTAACCTGGCTGCTACTAATAAGTTGGAAAACTGTAAAGTTTAGAGAGGATATGGAAAGACAGGAATGTTTATTCACTGTTGGTAGGAATGTAGAATGGTAGAGCCACTGTGTAGGAATGTTTGGCAGTTCCTAAGGAAGTTGAATATAGACTTGTCATGTATTCTGGCAATACAATTGATAGGTATATACCCAGAAGAAGTGAGAATAGTGAAATGAATAGACATTTGCACACTGATGTCCATAGTGGTGTTATTCACTATAGCCAAAAGTTGGAAGCAACCCAGGTGTCCATCAACTGATGAATGTGTAAACAAGTTGTGGTGCATAGTAATAATGGAATATTATGCAGCACTAAGAAGAAATGAAGTCATGAAGCCTGTGACATCATGGATGAACCTGAGAGACATGTTGAGTGAAGGAAGCCAGGCACAAAAGAATAAATACTGTATGTTTGCACTCTTATGAACTAAATATAGTATTTAAACCCATGGAATTAATAATTAGAACATAAGTCAAAAGAAAATAGAAGGAAGGTAGAGAATTAACCAATTCTGTGCAGAATTAGTTAAAATGTTGTTTGTAAATATTTCAAAATGGTGAGAGCACATCATGGTGTTCGTGACTAGCAGAGATATTATATGGGTATGACAGTGATTGAAAGGGAAAGCCTAAGGATATTTTTATTACTAAAAGGAAAGCTAAAACATGTAACATGGAACTGTTTAAAATAGTGACACCTCATTTAAAATATGAATTTGGGAGATATTGCCTATAATACTGTTTTTACAAAATATAAATATAAATAAACTAAAGAGAAGGAAACAATGGCAGCTATATATGGAAGGAGAATCATAGAGAGATTGAGAGGTGATGAGGTTTGTTTGGTTGGTTATATTTTGTTTTCAGTATTTCTATTATTACTGCTGGAATAATGAAAATGCTCTAAAATTGATTGAAGTGATGAATGCACAACTATGTGATTATACTAAATAACATTGTATACTTTGGATGGATTTATGCTTTATTAATATGTATCAATAAAATTGACTTGTTAAATTAAAACAGAAAACAAAAATTGGTGGAAAGGATGTGGAGAAATAGGAGCCATCTTTCACTGTTGGTGGGAATGAAGAAATGTGCAGCCTCTGTGTAAGGCAGTTTGGTGGTTGTTGGGAGCCCCTACAAAGTAGGGCCCCTGGAAATGTTAATAACATTCCAAAAGGTCACAGATAAACAATTGAGCTTGCATAGCTGCCAAAAATTAACAAACTAATACACTAGGCCAGGCCAGAATGTCCTTAAAATTCTGTTTAGGATAGAATTTCTGCAAAAGTCTTTGTATTCCCTTGTCTGTTATCTAATAAGCTCAACTGTGGTCAGTCAGGAACTTCCTGTGCAAAACTGCTGAACCATTATCTGTATCATGTATATAAAAATAAAACTGAATTCTGTCCAACTTCCTTGAGTTTGCAGTTCCTCCTGGTCCACCTGACCCCAGCTGTTTATTTCTCTTTGTCTCTTTTGTTTCTTAACTTTCTTTTTAGCCTGCACACCCCCCTTTGTTTTAGGTCCTGTTCTGCTGAGCTGGCCTCAGCAGGTGGTTACTCAGGAAGCTAAACACAGAACTCCTGCATGATCTGGCAATCCTTGTACAAGAAATGTATCCAGAAGAACTTAAAGTGATGTGAACACACATTAGCATACCAATATTCATAATGGCATTATTCACAGTTGTCAAAAGATGGAAATAATACAAGTGTTTGTCAACCAATGAATGGGTAAACCAAATATGGTATACACATATGATGGAACAATATGCTTCTGTAAGAAGAAATGAAATTGGGACAAATGATAACATGGCTGAAACTTGAGATTTACTTATGCTAAGTGAAATAAGCCAGACACAAAATGACAAATATTGCAGGGATTTACTAAGTAGTTCTTAATAAAAGAATAAACACATGGAGTTAAAACCTAGACTATAGGTTACTAGGGGATAGGATGAGGACTGAGGAGAAATACTGATGCTTAATGGGTGTAGAATTTTTAAATACATTGACTGTAAATTTGGGGAAATGGATAAAGTTGAGAGTAAAACATTGTAGAAAGTATAACTAACATGTCTGGTCTATAAATGGGATTGTGGTTGAAAGGAGGTACTCTGGGATGTAAATATCAATTGAAATAAAAATAGAGAATAATCTAGGAGCTGAAAAACAGTTAACTCCAAGGTGGATGAGAATTGTGGTTAATAATACAAATTCAAGAATGTTCTTCTATGAACTAGAACAAATGTATGTCACTATTAGACTGTAGTAAGAATATAGTGATACATGGAAAAAATACAATTAATTTAACTTATGGACTACAGTTAATAGCAATATTGTAATACTCTTGCATCAATGTCAAAGAAGGTAATATATCAAGACTAAGTATCAATAATAGTGGTTAATGGGATTTTTTCTTTTGGACTAAGAAAAATGTTCAATGATTTACTGAGTGATGACTGCACAACTCTGTGATGAATGTTAAAGCCACTGAATTTACACTTTGGATAGAATGTACAAGCCATATGGTGGAAGATGGACTGTGGTTACCAGTGCAAATATGGCTATGCTCCTTCATGAACAGTAACAAATGGATAATAATACTTAGTGTTAACATTAGGGGGTGTATGGAAAAAATGTACCAAGTGTACACTATGGACCATAGATAGTAGTAATAGTCTGATCATATTCTTTCATAATCTGTAATGAATGTTCGACAATGATGTAATGTTTTGTTGAATGGGTGATTTATGAGAATTCTGCATATCACACAGGATTGTTTTGTGAGCTCACAACTTCTCTAATAAAAAATTAATAAATAAACATCTCCATTGTCAGATATTATTAAAAACATATGAGGTTTCTTTTGGTTTATGCTTTATGGCAGATACCTTTAAATCCTTTTGCTGTCAGCCAATTTCTGTCCTAATATTTGAAGTGAACTAATTGTAAATGGCATATTTATGTTGTTATATTCCCAGAAAGGTATTCTTGCTCTTTAGTTCTTGCTACATTTAATATAATCAAGAATTCAGTCAAATTTCAACCTACCGTATTCCTCTGAGAATTTTACATATTTTACAAGTATTTTCAAATATGTTTGCCCATTTTATAACATTTTCTTTTTCATTATTGAGTGTTAGATATTCTTTATAATTCAAGGCACAATTCATTTTTTAGATGTATGTTTTGCAAATCTTTTCTTCCAGTGTGTTCTTTTTCTTTTTCTTTTCTTAACAGTATCTGATTTTATTTCAAAATTGAAGTCTTGGTATCTGTTGGTTAATAATAATTCTTGATTTCAGGTGTTGTGTGTCTTCCAACTTGTTTCTCAGTTGAAAATTTTTTTTAGCTTTTTAAATACTTTGCTTTTCTATAAAGGGGTTACAGTCATCTTATCAATTTGAACAACAAAAGACTACAGAGATGTTCTGGACATTGCATTACATTCTTTATTGCAAATTTTCTGATGAAAAATTGCCTCTATTCCCTGTCCATTCCCCAAATTTTGCTGAGATAATTTTTTAAAAATTTACACTTCAGGGTATTAGAATAAACTTAGGAATAACTAAGAACAAATATTTCACAAATCTTAAAATAATCCAGAAGAAAAGCCATAACATCAAGTCTATGACAATTTATGTCCAAATGTTGGAAGGGGTCAACAAGGAGAAAAATACTTGTTAAGTTAAATTTTGATATGACAAAAAATATTCTGCAAAAAAAGTTAAAATAAAGGCATTCCAAAACAAACAAAAATTGAGTGAACTCTTCAGAAATATAGGACAGAATGAAGAGTAAAAAAGTGCACTAGAGCATATGTTGAGAACTCCTCTTTTATTATGTCAGAAGTGGAAATTTCTCAGATAGTCTTATTATCTACCTGGAAACTTATTGAACCACCTGAAATCTTAATCAAAGCACTGAGGAGATTTCCAAAGGTAGTGAGATGGATATTTATATGCTGAGATAGACAGCACATTTAGGTGAAAAAGATATTTTGAAGAAATAATACAAAATAAGATTCATTTATAAATAAGAAACCATGAAGTTGTCAGAAATACATTCATTCTAAAGAGTAAAATTGTAAGCTAATTTTTGAATTACAAAAGAATATTACTAAGAAATTGTAGATCCTCCCCTTGGGGAAAAAAAGCCTCATTGTCTTAATGATATCAGTTCACCCTAATTAGATGATATATGCCATATGAGTCTCAATTAAAATATAAACTCTAATATATATAGGCTGCTTTTATGTTTAAATGAAGAAATAAAGTCAAATATAATTAATAAATCTCTGATGAATATGAACAATGGTGTGCAATTTCTCTTAGCAATAATAATATACCTTAAATCACCAGTGGTTGAGTAGAGTGAATTAAAACACACATAGTTAGAAAGTTTAATGGAAAAGTACATGATTACTTATAATGGATCCAATATTAATCAGAATATAATAGTTGATAATCATTGACTATTTGATTCATGATGTTGGGATGAATACAATTTTATTATTTATACATATATAATATACAACACACATCGCATAACAGACTACCAACAGAAAATGAAAAACTAAGTTTTTTTTCTTTTTTTCTTAATTTTAAGAAATGAGAGTTCTGGGAGAAAACATGGTGAAACCTGTGAGACATTGGCTAAGGAGGATTTTGTGTCTCAGGCTTAAAATAAAAAAGACAAAAATAAATGTAAAATTATACAACTAAATAAAAAAATAATTATTCAAGGAAAAATAAAGAATTTAAAACTTGCAATTGGGCAAAATATTTGAAACTCAGATTAACCAACAGTTAATTGCTCTTATAAAAATATTGATATTGAAAAGAAAAGCTACAATAAAAAAAACTGAAAATGAAAAAAAGTATATGAATAAAAATTTTACACATATCAAATACATATAACCTTGACCCTTAAATATATAGGTGAAATACCATATTTATTCATAATGAAAATAATAACTAAAAATATCCAAACATTTCTCACTTATCAGATAGGCAATATCCAACCTTTTGAAAATGATCTCTTTTAATAAATTGCAGAGTAAAAGCCATTCTTTCATGGCTGTTAAATATTAAACATGGCTGCTGGAGTACACATTTTATAGTTCCTCTTGAGGACAATTTTTCAATATGTTTTAAAATATTAATGCATTTTCTCTTGTACTAACAATTAAACATCTGAGATTAATCATATGGTCACACGCACAGATATATGCAAATCACATACACACACATACACATTCTTGCTTAAAACATTTATACAAATTTATTCTTTGTAGGCCTGATTGAAATTTCAGAAATGAAATATTCAGAGTGTTGAATATTGAGTGTACTTTCAAAATGAAAAACATTCAAAACATTCAATAAAAAATAAATGCTCACTTTATCCTCATATGAAACATACTGTAAATTATATATATATATATACCCCCATGTATTTCTGAATATTTTTGTTTTATGTGGCATTGATTTTTGAAACATGTGGCATGGTTCAATTTTAATTACAAAATGAAATTACGTGAATTAAATCACATGGAATTATAATAATATAAGATATATGAAATTGTGCTGAACAAAGTTTGAGTGAAATATACCTTATGATTGGAAGAAGTTGATTCACAGAACTTTGAGTTTTTCAGTAGGCCAAGGAAACTTCCTTAAGAAAGATATGTATAATGGAAGATCCTGAAGGACAAGTACACAACCAGATTTTTGGGTGGGGAGATTGTGTCTGGTGGAATGAGTAGCATATCCAAAGATGTTCTTAGCAAGGAAAATGGCGAGTATATAATATGACAAATAGTTTGGGGTTTAATGTTGTCAATAATAGGTAGCACGGAGATACGAGAAATAATACAGTGTCTCTAGGTCAGGATCAGCAGTTTAATTTACATTGTTAAAACAATACAAAGGTTTTGATCATTTTTATGAAGGAAGGCAACAAAATATATTTAATGTTAGAACAGGTTCCCACTGGTTGGGCCATGTAATATGGTTTACAAGATGACCTAAGGAAAATTGAACAGACCTATCAGG
>JAQZBX010107407.1:0-10655 GCA_029593785.1 Cabassous unicinctus
GCCAACACATTTCTGGTACTTTGCACTGGTAGACCCATGGCAAACTAAGACACTTTCTATTTATCACATTTTGTCATTTATAGTATTTGCCTTAATCATTTTTCCCTGCAATCTAGGTCATCATCATCCCTATTGTCTAAAGAGTCTGAATTAACCACTTACACCAATGTCCACAAAAATGGAGAGAAAGGAAAACCTGGTAATAAAGATGAGTACAAGGGATTATGGGAAGATGGAAGAGTAGGATGCTCCAGGAAGCAGGTGCTATACCAGAACTATTAAAAAGGCAGGAACTGTTGGAATTGACCATTCTGAGACTCCAGTGAAAAGTGGAATACTGTGTAGCATTCAGGGAAGAATAGAGGAAGAGGGTGGTAAGTTATGGCAAATACCAGTAAACTGTTCTCTCTGCAAAGCAGATGCCCTTGCCCAGCACCCACAGTCACAAAACACAACATGGGGAACTGGACCCTGGCTTAGCTTGCTAATGAAAGAGAGAGACATAAAAATGCATTTCCCAAAGATGGTGGGAGGCACAGTCCAATCCTTGTTCACTGAATTAGATTAGTTTCTTCAGATCACTGGGGGCCACTTGAGGGCAGTGATTGTTCTAACCCACCACAAACAAAGGGGGCAGTGACACTTAAAGATGGTATGCTCCCTGAGAGCTGCAGACAACAGCTGAAGGGCTGCATTTGCTGGACAAGGGCCAAGTCAAACAAGTGCAGCTTGGGGGAAACTTGAAAGAAGCTTCTGATTCCCTCTGTGGCCCTACCTCATCTACTTCTCAAAGCAGTGTGCAGCCTGCTAGTACTGTCTTTGTGGATCTCTACCCTTGTTCTGGCTGGGAAAGACTGATATAGTAAACTCCTCTGTGGTGCATCCTTTCCCATTATTTGCCCTCCATTTAAAAGCAGCTTGAGCCAATGAAAGCAGGGTAAGAAACAAGTGAGGAGGATGACCTGGGGCAAAGAGTTACTTACCAAAGTACCTGTCTCAGAACACCTGGGAAAAGCAGGAGGTTTGTTTCCTGGGAAGTAAAGGGGCCATTCAAACTCCTGTAAACAGGGAAATTCCTAAGGTCACTAGCAAGCACAAACCCAGGAAAAGACATAGGTCCAGAATAGACAGAAAGGACCCTGCACTTTGCATTCACCTTATGCTGACCTTCCAGATGAAAGGACTGAACCCCTGAGGGAGAGCAAAAACCAAAACAAAGCCAATTTGTAAGACGGGGAAAGGTGCTTTTCTGTTTACATTTGCTTGGTATTGTTAGTTTCCAGCACTCAAGAAAATCTGTCATGTTACCAGCTGGTTACAAACTCAAGAAACAGATTTATTCTAGGAATAAATCCCAGAGTTAACATTTTAAAATATTATAATGTACAATGGCAACAAAAGATCACAAGAAAAAAAGAAATAAAAAGGAACTAATGACCCATCCAAAGAGAAAGGATTAAACCCAGAAAACATCAGTGAAGGAGAACAGATTTTGTATATACCAAGACTTTAAAATAATGATTATCAATATGCTCAAGGAGATGAAGGAAAACACAGAGAAAGAACAAAGGGATATCACCAAAACAATGAATGAATAACATGAGAATATCAAAAGGGAAAAAAATTTTTTTTTAATGGAGCAAATAGAACTGCTGGACATGAAGAACATAATAAATGAAATGAAAAATCACCAGGAGAGTTCCAAAAGGGGATTGGTGGAAGAAAGAATCAGTGACCTTGAAGGGAAGACAATGGAAATGAATCAGGCTGAGCAGAAGAAAGAATAATTGTAAAAAGTGGAAAGAGACAAAGACTTCTGGGACACCATCAAGATTACCAATATACACATAATGTGAGTCTGAGGAGGAAAAGAAAGTGAGAAAGAGGCAGAAGGAATATTCAGAGAAATAATGACAAAATATCCACAATTTGCAAAAGACATGAAAAATGCACACTAGAGAAGCCAAAATAGGACCAAACAGGATAAATTTGGCAAGAAACATGCACCATCACATACTGATCAACCTTTCAAATGAAAAAGAAGAAGGACAAATTTTTGAAAGCTGCAAGAGATAAACAATATACTGCAAGGGAGTCCCAATTAGACTGAGTAGAGATTACTCATCAGAAACCATAGTCAAGAAGGCAGTGGATCATAACACTTAAAGTGCTGAAAGAAAACAGTTCCTAACCAAAAATTTTATATTTGGTGAAACTATCTTTCAAAAATGAGGGAGAGAATGAGGCATTCCACATTAACAAATGCTGATGCAATTCATCACCACTAGACACTGCTGTAAGCTATGCTAAAGGGAGTTCTTCAGACTGAAAGGAAATGAATCTAGAAAGTGGTTTAAGGTGAAACAGGGAAATAAAAACCTCCAGTAAAGGCAAATATTTTGGTAAATATAAATGCCAGTATTATCCTATTGTATTTTTGGTATATAATTCCACTTCCTACTTCCTACAAGTGCTAAACACAAATACATAAAAAGTAATGATAAATCTATAGTTTTGGACATATAATATACAAAGATGTAATTTGTAACAAGTATTCAAAAATGGGAGAATGAAACAGTATTGTAACAGTATTAAGTGTATGCAAAGAAGTAAAGTTGGTATCTAATAAAACATGTTGTTATATATTTAGGATGATGAATTTTGACCCCAATATAACCTCAAGAAAAATATATGAAAAACATAACCAGATAGAAACGAGAAGGGACTTAATATAGTAAAATACAAACAATAAAAACAAATAAATATGAAAGTAGGCATTAACAGAAGAATTGAGGGACAAAACAGGTATAAGACTTATGAGGACTAAATAACAAAACATCAAAAGAAATTCCTGCATTATCAGTAATGATTTTAAATGTAATTGGCTAAAATCTCCAGTCAAAAGACAGATATTGGTAGAAGGGATAAAAAATATGACCCAATTATATGCTGTTTAAAATAGAATCACTATGAATTTAAAAATACAAGTAGGTTAAAAGGGGAAGGATGGAAAAATAGACACATTAAAAGCAACAGCCAAAAGAGAATTATGTTAGCTAAACAAATATCAGATAAAATAGGCTCTAAGTCAAAAACAGTAATGAGGGACAAAGATAGCATTATATAGTAATAAAGGGGCCAATTCAACAAGAAGACCTAACAATTATAAATATGTATGCACCTAACATCAGAAGACCAAAATATATGTAGTTAAATACAGATAAGAGGGGAGAATTAAATAAAACATTTAATAGTGGGAGAATTTTATATATCACTTTCAATAATGGATAAAACATCTAAACAGACGATCAGGAGATAAATAAGAAAATAAAAGACTTGAAGGATACTTTACACCAACTAGTCCTAAAAGAAATATAAACAACACTTCACCCAAGAAAAGTAGAATGCATATTCTTCTCAAATGAACATGGATCATTCTCTAGGATAGAACAAAAGTTAGGTTATGGAACATCTCAATAAATTGAAAGATACTAAATCATACATACTCCAACCACAATAGAATGAAGCACAGTAACAATAACAATGGGAAATTGAAAATTCACAAAATGTGGAAATTAAACACTGTACTCAAAGAAAAAATCACAAGGAAAACTAGTAAATATCTTGAGGTAAATGAAAGTGAAAATACAACATAACAAAACTTATAGGATGCAGCAAAGGCAATGACGAGAAGGAAATACATAGCTCTAAAATGCTTACATTTAAAAAGAAGGATTTCAAATCAGAGAACTAATCTCAAAATTGGAAGAACTAGAAAAAGAAGAGCAAACTAACCTAAAGCAAGCAAAAGGAGGGAAATAAAGAAGATTAGATCAAAGATAAATGAAAAAAGAGGATAAAAAACAATAGAGAATCAGCAAAACCATAAGTTAGTTCTTTGAAGAGATCAGTAAAATCGACAAACTTTAGCTGCACTGACAAAGAAAAAAACAGAGGACACAAATGACTAAAATCAGAAATGAAAAGGAGGAGAGGGGGCAAAGTGGCATCAGTTTAGGATGGCACATGATGACTTGCTCTCTGAGACGATGGAATGGGGACAGGGTCCTGCCTGGGGGGTCTGTGCCAGGGGCGCACGGAGCAAGAATCTTGGGGACATAGATCTGGAGGGAGCTGGAGGCGAGGTGGATTGCTCGGGAAGGATTCATGCAGATAGCTTGTCTCTTCTTTGCTGTGCTGCTTCTTCTGTGATTTCCCATTCTCTCTCTATATTGATTTTGTCTCCCAATGCTATCTCTTTTCCTTCCTTCATCTTTATGCCTTCTGCTCTCTGTTGTGGGTCTTACATACCACTTTTTTTCATTAGTCCACAACTTAAGGGTGTCAATTTTTACTCTACCTGTTCTGATTTCTTCCTTTTATTATTATTAACATTTCCTTTCACCCATTTCTTAACTCTTTCTCTCTCTCCTCATCATTCTAGCCTTCTAAATCATTATATATAGTTTCCTCTATTTGGTTTCCCAAACAGAGTACTCAACTTTTTTTCGTATTTCTCTACACTGCCTACATGAGTTAAATATTCGTTTTACTAAGTCTTATACAACCCCTCTTCTAACTTTTATCAATATTACTTTTGTACTTCTTCCTTTCTCAATCTTTTGATTCCTCTGGCCCTAATCTTTCATCTTCAAGAGAACAAAGAAATTAGAAAGGAAATAAAAGAAGAAGAATAAAGGCTCAAAGAGAAAACTTTAAACACACACAGAACCACCAGCTAAATAAAACTCTAGAGCAGAGAGAGAAGGTAATCAACTGAATGAACCCATCAAGATAAAATTATGACTAGAGGGCAAAAAAAATTACAAACCACACTGAGAAACAGGAAGACATGGCCCAGTCCAATGAACCAACTAAAAACCAGGAAGAGATGCAGAACATGGAACAACTAATCAAAGCTTTCCAAACAAATATCATGGACCAACTTAACGAGGTGGAGGAAGAGATTAAGGATATTACGAACACACTGGGAGAACATACTGAAGAAATTGTAAACAAACGTAAAAAGATAATGGATATGATGGTGATCAATGGCACAATCCAAGAAATCAAAAAGACTGGATTCACATAACAGCAGATCAGAACAGGCAAAAGAAAGAATTAGTGAAGTGAAAGACAATATATCGGAAATCAAACAGATACTAGAACAGATAGATAAAAACACAGAAAGAATTCAGCAGGGACTCAGGGATAATAACCAACAACATAAAACACAAAAACATACGCATTATAGGCATCCCAGAAGGAGAAGAGAAGGGAGAGGGTACAGAAAGAGTCTTGAAGGAAATAATGGATGAAAACTTCCTAACCCTATTGAGAGAGATGGATGTACAAGTCCAGGAAGCACAGGGCACCCCAAACAGTATAAATCCCAACATGCCAAAACCAAGACATATACTTGTCAAAATTTCCAATGCTAAGGACAAAGAGAAAATACTCAAGGCAGCAAGAGCAAAGAGACCCATCACATACAAGGGAAGCACAATAAGATTAAGTGCTAATATCTCATTTGACACCATGAAAGCAAGAACACAGTGGTATGACATAGTCAAAGTACTAAAAGGAAAAACTTCCAGCAACAAATTCTCTATCCAGCAAAACTGGCATTCAAAAATGATGCAGAGTTCAAATTATTCACAGATAAACAGAAATTAAGAGAATATGCCAATAAGAAATCCACACTTCAAGATACATTAAAGGAAGATCTATAAGTCGAAAGGAAAAAACAAGGGAGACAGAGTTAGAGGAGAATGTAAAAACAACTAAAAAGACAAAAAGAGAAATAAAAACAACATGTGACATACGTTAACTCAAAGAAAGTATGGCTGAATTAAGAAATTCGTTGTGAGTAATAACACTGAATGTTAATGGATTAAATTCACCACTCAACAGAAACAGACTGGCAAAATGGATAAGGAAATATGATCCATCTATATGCTGTCTACAAGAAACCCACCTTCGACCCAGGGATTCAAGGAGGCTGAAAATGAATGGCTGGAAAACAATTTTACAAGCAAAAAATAGCCAAAAAAGGGCAGGAGTAGCTATCCTAATATCAGACAAAATAGACTTTAAATGCAAAAGAATTGTAAGAGACAAAGATGGACACTATATGTTTGTAATAGGGCTAATCTTTCAAGAAGAGAGAACAATCATAAACATTTATGCACCTAATCAGGATGCCTCAAATTACATGAGGCAAACTCTGGAAAAACTATGTGGAGAAGTAAATGCCTCTATAATTATAGTGGGGTACGTTAACACACCATTGTCACCATTAGACAGAACATCTGGACTGAGAATCAATAAAGAACAAAGACTCTGAACAACACATTATATGACCTGGACCTAATAGACAAATACAGAACACTACACCCAAATACAGCAGGATTTACATTCTTCTCCAGTGCACATGGATCATACTCCAAAATAGACCACATGCTAGGCCACAGAAAAACTCTCAATGAATTCAGAAAGATTGACATTATACAAAGTAATTTCTCTGACCACAATGGAATGAAATTGGAAATCACTAAGGGCCAGAGAAACAGATTAAGCACAAAGATATGGAAGTTCAACAACACACTCTTAGACAAACACTGGGTCAAGGAGGAAATCTCAAAAAATCAGTAACTACCCTGAAACTAATAAAAATGAGAACACAACATATCAAAACCTATGAGATGCAGCCAAAGCAGTCCTGAGAGGGAAGTTCATAGCCACAAACACATATATTAAAAAAGAAGAAGGAGTTAAAATTGAAGACCTAACTGCACACTAGAAGAAATTGGAAAAAACAACAAACTAAACCTAAAGGAAGTAGAAAGAAGGAAATAAAAAGATTAGAGCAGAACTAAATGAAATAGAGAATAAGAAAGCACTAGAAAAAAATAAAACCAAAAGCTGGTTCTTTGAGAAGATCAATGAAATTGACAAACCCTAAGCCAGACTAACAAAGAAAAAGAGAGAACATATGCAAATTCACAAAGTAAGGAATGAGCAAGGGAGTATCACTACTGACCCCACAGAAATAAAGAGTATCATAAGAGGATATTTCAAAAATTATATGCCAAGAAGAATGATAATTTAGAGGAACTGGACAAATTCCTAGAAACTTACAAACAGCCTACACTTACAAAAG
Source organism: Cabassous unicinctus (assembly GCA_029593785.1). Taxonomy (NCBI): domain Eukaryota; kingdom Metazoa; phylum Chordata; class Mammalia; order Cingulata; family Chlamyphoridae; genus Cabassous; species Cabassous unicinctus. Next base: position 7,163 of record JAQZBX010107407.1, read on the forward strand.
AAGAAATTGATGGACTCAACATTCCAATTACAAGTAAACAGATTGACTCAGTCATCAAAAACCTCCCAACTAAAAAGACCCCAGGACCACATGGCTTCACAGTTGAATTCTACCAAACATTTCAGAAAGGGCTAACACCAATCTTCCTTAAGCTCTTCCAAAAAATAGATGTAGAAGGAATATTTCCTAACTCATTCTATGATGCCAACATTTCCCTAATAACAAAGCCAAACAGAGGAAAATTACAGACCAATTTCTCTAATGAACCTGGATGCTAAAATCATCAACAAAATACTTGCTAATCGCATTCAACATCATATCAAAAGAATTATACACTATGATCAAGTGGGTTTCATCACGGGTACGCAAGGATGGTTCAATATTAGAAAATTAAACAATGTAATATACCACGTAAACAGACTGAAAGAAAAAAATCAAATGAGCATCTCTATAGATGCATAAAAAGCATTCCAAAGTACAGTGTACTTTACTGATAAAAACACTGCAAAACATAGGGACACAAAGAAGCTTTCTGAATATGATAAAGAGTATATATGAAAAACCGAAAGCTAACATCATCTTCAATGGTGAAATTCCAAAAGCATTCCCTCTGAGATCAGGAACAAGAAAAGGATGCCCACTATCATGACTCTTATTTAACACTGTCTTAGAAGTAATTGCTCGAGCATTGAGGCAAGAAAAAGATATAAAAGGCATCCAAATTGGAAAAGAAGAAGTAAAAATTTAATTATATGCAGATGACATGATCCTATATGTAGAAAGCCCTGAGAAATCTAAAGCAAAACTTCTAGAACTTATAAAGGAGTTCAGTAATGTCGCAGATCACTGTATGTATAAGATCAATGCTGAAAAATCAGTAGCATTTCTGTACACAAATAATGAGCAATCTGAGGAGGAAATCAAGAAAAAACTACAATTTACAATAGTAACTAAAAGAATCAAATACCTATGAATAAATTTAACTAAAGATGCAAATGACTTAAATACCGAAAAATATACACCACCATTAAAGGAAATCAAAGAAAACTTAAATAAATGGAAGAATATTCCCTGTTCATGTAGAGGAAGACTAAAGATCATCAAGATGTCTATCCTACCCGAACTAAACTACAGATTTAATGCGATCCCAATAAAAATCAACATTGTATTTTTTAAGGAACTGGAAAAACTAACTACAAAATATATTTGGAAAGGTAAGAGGCCCCAAATCGCCAAAGACATACTGAAAAAGAAAAACGAAGTTGGAGGCATCACATTACCTGACTTTAAAACATACTACAAAGCTACAGTGCTCAAAACAGCATGCTATTGGCACAAAAATAGACATACGGACCAATGGAACCGAATTGAGAGTTCTGATATAGATCCTCGCATATACAGTCATCTGATATTCGACAAGGCCACCAACCCCACTCAGTTGGGAGAGAATGGCCTCTTTAAAAAGTGGTGCTTGGAGAACTGGATATCCATATCCAAAAGAATGAGAGAGGAATACCATTTAACACCTTATACAAAAATAAACTCAAGATGAATCAAAGATCTAAATATTAAGAGTCAAAACCATAAACACCTTGGAAGATAATGTAGGGAAGCATCTATAGGACCTTCTAATAGGAAATGGTTTCATGAACTTCACAACCAAAGCATGAGCAGCAAGTGAAAAAATTGATAAATGGGATCTCCTCAATTTTAAAAACTTCTGCACTTCAAAGGACATTATAAAGAAAATAAAAAGGCAGCCTACCCAATGGGAGAAAATATTTGGCAACCATATGCCTGATAGGAGCCTAATATCCTGCATATATAAAGAAATCCTACACCTTGAAAATAAAAAGACAAACAACCCATTTAAAAAATAGGCAAGTGACCTGAAAAGACACTTCTCCAAGGCAGAAATACAAATGGCTAAAAAGCACATGAAAAAATGCTCGACATTGCTGGCTATTAGGGAATTGCAAATCAAAACTACAATGGGGAAGAGAGGTGGCAAGATGGCGTCGGCTTAGGAGGGTGACTGCGGACAGCTCCCAGATCATGGCAGAGAGTGGACGGGGTGCGGCACAGGGGTCTGTGCTGTGAGTGAGTGGAGTAAGAAGCTTGAGACATCTATCTGGACAGATCAACGGTGTTGACTGAACCATAGAGATTCATGAGTTTTAAGCCAGCCTGTGGTGGTTAACACAGTCGGCTGACCCCCACCCTTACGGGGGAAAAAAAAAAGCCGGTTGGAAGCGCGACTCCCGTCAGTCCGGTAACTGGGTGACCCCACCCGGTGGGAGGGGCATTTTATGAGGGGGAGCTCTGGTAAGAGAGCTTTATAATCTGGGGATTTGGCTTCCTGAAGCCCCCCGCAATTTAGATGAACAAAAAAGCTGCAGTGAATCGGCACCCAGAGAAGGGGAGGGGTTAATCTTCTAGGGAGTTGACTAGCCTAGCAGCCCAGGGATTAGCCCCAGCCTGCGGGGCTGAGAAGAGGGGCAATCTCCAAAAGAGGGAGAGTTCTGACAGAAAGCAGAGAGGGGATATTTTAGCTGTTGATCTGGCTGCATGGACCCCCTCATAACTTTGGGGAGCAGATAAGCCAGCTTGAAGTAGTGCCAGGCTGAGGGGAGAGGCGAATTTGCAGAAATAACCTCATTTACATGGAACCTGATGACGCAGGGGCTCTGATCCAGAAGGGTGGAGTCTGCCGGAGTCTACCGGTTTTAGCATTCTACACATCAGACTTTTGCGTCCCTGGGGAATGCAGAAATTGGGAAGTGCTTGATTAGTTTCCAGGAGTCCAGTTGGGGACTCCTCCATGAGGGGGTTTCTCTAGAGAAGGACTTATATTTGGTCCTGTATTATGCCAAAAAATAAATAAATGAATAAATAAATAAAACGGTCCCTTTAATAAATGAAAAATAAATTCTTTTTAATTTAGTTTAATAGCCAAAAGCTTCTTCAGGACCTGCATATAAAAACCCTGAAGGGAAATTGTTTGATAAACACAAGGAGGCTGAAAGAATCCATGGGACCCCAGGGAATAATGATACTCCTTAGCTTTGTTTGACTGCTTGCCAGTGTGATTGCTTGCTTTTTCTCTGTTTATTTGTTGCCTCCTGCTTTTCTTTCCTCTTTCCTCCCCCCTTTCTTCTTTCTTTCATTTTTTTAAAATTAGGTGCTCCTAGCTTCTCTCTTCTTTGTTGTGCTTCTTCTTCAGTAATTTCCCATTCTCCCTATATATTGATTTTGTATTCCAAACTATCTATTATCCCTCCTTCATCTTCCTGCCCTCTGCTTTCTGTTGTGGCTACTAATTTCACATTTTTTCCATCTGCCCACAACTCAAGGGTGTCAATTTCTATTCCCTCTATTTTGCTTTTCTCTTCCTTTATTAATATTAACTCTTTCCTTTTAGCCCTTTCTTAACTCTTTCTCTCCATCCTCATAATTCTAGCCCTCTAAATAATTATATATAAATTCCTCTTTT
>JAQZBX010107408.1:0-10656 GCA_029593785.1 Cabassous unicinctus
GGAAAGAGGAAAGAAAAGCAAGAGACAACAAATAAACAGAGAAAAAACCAACAACCACACAAGCAAGCAGTCAAACAAAGCTAAGGAGGAACAATGCTTCTTCTAGGGTCCATTTGGAACCTCTTAGCCTGCTTGTGTTTATCAATCAATTTCTCTGCAGGGTTCTATCTGGAGGTTTTGAGGCAGATTTTAGCTATTAAACTAAATTAAAAAGAAGAGTTCATTTTTAAAAGTGACTGCCTTCTTTTTATTTTTTATTTTTTGGCAAAACAAGGGACCCAAAATAATAAGTCCTCTTCTGGACCACCCCCTTCACCGAGGGGACCCTAACTACGCTCGTGGAAACTAGTCAAGCACTTCCCACTTCCTGGCCTCCCCAGGGGAGCTGAAGCTCTGATGCTTGTCAGTGCAGAGCGATAAATTTGGCTGACTTCGCCTCCTCTGGAGCCAAACCTCAGTGTCACTGGGCTGCTTGGTAAATCAGGCTACCTCAGTAGATTTGCCTCTCCCCTCAGCCTGGCACTGCTTCAAGCTGGCTTATCTGCTCCCCAAAGCTATGAGGGAGTCCAGGCACCCAAATCCACAGAAGGTTCTGTCAGAACCCTCCCTCTCTTTGGAGAACGCTCCCTCACACTGGGTTGCCGAGTGGGATTCGCGGCTCAAACTAGCCTTTTTCCCTGAGGATGGGGCTCAGCCGTCTGTGTTAACCACCATAGGCAGGCTTAAAACTCACGAATCTCTACCGATCAGTCCACGCCATCAATCTGCCTGCAGACAGATGTCCCAAGGTTCTCAATCCACATGCCCACAGCACAGACCCCCAGGCAGGAACCTGTCCACAATTGGCCATCCTCAGAGAGCTAGTCAGTGAGTGCCCTCCTAAATTGACGCCATCTTGCTTCTCCTGATATGCTTCTTAATATCAAGGGGTACCATCTGGATATTATATTTGCATAATATGTTGACAGTATAATTTTCTTGAACTTAGCATTAACAATAGTAATGTAAAGAAGTGACCAGACTGAGATCCTGCAGGTCAAGTATGAAAAATGATGATATGATGAATATTTCCTGAATTAATATATGAGATTTCAAAATAAATTTTGAGTGTTTATGTGAGGAACTTGGTGTGGGAGAATGAATACAACAGCTGCTTTTCAATCGTATGTAGAAATTATGATTCTAATCTGTTACATTTAATAGCACAATGCTTTTGAAAGAATGCACTACTAAGTATTCATGTTACTAAGCATTTTATGCACAATAAGCATCTCTAAAATAACTCACACTCTATGCTTTTATTTTTTTAAAACAACTTTATTTCAAATAAAAATAAAATAACAGAAGAAGGCAGCTCAACAAGTCATGGATGCATTACTCACAAAAAGCTCTGTCAGTGTTCAGAAAAATACACTGATTAACACAGATTGGTTAATGACATAGACAAGGTCTCCTTATTAATGAAAAAATTGAAGAAAAGAAGAAAAATCATAGTCATATTTATATCTCACAAAACCAATTCCCATATTATTTTTTTTTACCTTTAGCAATAAAATAGCAACTTTACTCTTGCTACAAAAATGTTACAGTTTTGTTAACGACAGTCTATAAATTACATCAGTTATATTTTGCCCATGTATCAATACATTCTCAACATTTTATATTAGACGAACATTCCTGTATTGATACTATTAACCACAATCCTCATCTACTGCCAAAATCATTGTTCTTATATTATCCTCCAGCTGTCCTCCAACTAACATTAATCTCCCTAGACTACTCATTTCAGCCACAATTACATCCACAATTAAGAGATTTTGTTGCAATTTTCTAACATGCTAGCATTAAATCCAACCACTACCACATATCTACATTTAATCATATTAAGCATTCTACATACATCCAGCATTGTCTATACATTCTCATCCCACATTCCATTTCTCACCAATCTACACTTCATAGTTCAACTCTATAAGTCTACTCATTATATTTAGTTTATATCAGTAAGACCATTTGTTTTTAAAACAGTTTTTTTTGTTGTTTTTTTTTTCACAGGGCTCATTTTCTCTCAACATGTATTACCAGCACATAACCTTCTTGGGCTAGGTTTGAGATAGGTTCCACACTTTTGTTTTATTATCTTTTCTAGTTAGTCTTCCAAGTCCTTCTAATATGGCTAGAAGTCTTGCCTCTGGAGAAGAGATGCGTCCAGGTTAGAAATAACAGATTATTGCTCCCTTTCTTCAAACATTTCAATGAGAGAATACAATCACTGTCCCTAGAGTAAATAGCAAGTTTTACTACCTTAAGTGCTTAAAAATTATTTTAAAAGGTAAAACAATTTGCTAAAATACTATCCATGCACATATATGTGGTTATGATATTAAAATGTTCTATTTTAAAAACCTTAATTAAACCTCAGAGTTCCAACATAGTCACCACCATTTACCATATGGGTCCAATAAATATTTCTTTTAAAATATTAAGTAATATTATGGATAAGTTAAAATATTAATAAAGGGATATTGAAAAAAACATTATTAAATATTTTGAAAACAATTTAAACATAGTAAATCCAAATTTTTACTCAGTTGAGGTTCACCAATAGAATTGATATAACAGAAGAAACCATCAATGACCTTGAAGCAAGAGAAATAAAAATAATTTAATCTGAAGACGAGAGAGAACAAATAAAGAAAAGAAATGAAGAGAGGTTCAGGGTCCAAGCAGAAAAAAATATCTGAAGGAATAATGACTGGGCATTTCTCAAATTTGATGAAAACATGAATATACAGAACTAAGATGCACAATGAACCTCAAGTAGGAAAAATACAAAACAATTCATACCTAGACACACCATAGTCAAACTGTTGAAAGGCAGAAAAAAAAAAAAAGGAAAATTTTGAAAATAGAAAAAGAAAAATGACTCATTATGTATAGAGGAGCAGAAATTCAATCAATCCCTACTCATCAAAATAATGGAATCCAGATGTATTGGATAAAGACATTTCCAGATAAGCAAAACTGAAAAAATTGCTGGTTGACCTACCTTATAAGAAATATTAAAACAAGATATTCAGATTGAAAAGAAATGTTACCATAAGTTAACTCAAATTCACAAAAAAATTGAAAAACACTGAAAAAGGTAAGTGTGTATATATTACAGTCTGTGTAATTATAGTTTCTCTTTTCTTCTCTTAAGTTATTAAAAATAATAAGATTGCATACAAATAATTATAACAATATATAGGTTGGTTTATAACATATAAAATATCATATATATGATAATGATAACACAAAGATGAAGGGAAAATATTAAGCTATATTGAAGCAAACATTCTGTAATTTTCCTTTAAAGAAATAAATATATTACTAATATTAAATTGAATGTGACAATTTAAGGTGTATATTGTGTTCCCAGAACAACCAATAAGAAAATAACCGGGAAAAGCATGCTAATGCCTTGATGTTGAATTTCTAGCTGCCAAATCATGAGATGATAAGCCAACCAGGGTGTGCTATTTAGCATGGCAGCCCTGGCAAACCAGGACGATATATTAAAATAAGGAACACTATTTGTCAATAAAAAGGAATGTAGTGTTGATGCATACTACAACATGGATGAGCCTCAAAAGAGTTATGTTAAGTTGACACAAAAGACTACACATATTTTTATTTGTTATATTAAATGTGGAGAACAGGTAAATCTATACAGACATAAAGTAGATTAGTGGTTGCCAGTACTGGGTGGGATGGGGTAGTGGGGAGTGACTGTTAATATGAATGAGGTTTCTTTCGTGGATGATGGAATTGTCGTAAAGTTATATTGCTGTAACAGATTCACAATTCTGAAAATATGCTAAAAAGCCATTGGATTTTATAATTTAAAAGGATGAAAATTATGGTAGTGAATTGTATATCAATAAAAATTAAGAAAATTCATGTCAAGGAATAATGAAATTGAAATGGAACAGTAAAAATTATGTCCTTTTTGTTTTTTAAATCAATTTTATTGAAACATTCATAAGCCTTACATTTCATCTAAAGTGTACAATCAATGACATTTGATATAATCACAGAATTGTACATTCATCACTTCAATCAATATTACAGCATTTTCATTGCTCCAAAAGAAAAAAAAAGAAAAATACAAACACAAAAAAGCTAAAACCTACCACTTAGTGGTCACCTCTCAATCTTGATATCTTTCTCCTGCTGTACAATAGCTAATCTATTTCTGTCTCTGTAATTTATTTGTATTTACATTTTGCATAGATGGAGTAAAATATATGTTGTATTTTTTGTCTAGTTACTTTCACTTAGCATGCTACCTTTTTTTGTTTTACCATTGATGGAAGATTACTAATATATTACTATATACTTCTGTCCATATTTTTTCTTATTGTATTGTTGCCCAAATATCACCTTAATATTACACTTTTGTAATAGTGACATACATTTGTTCTGTTTCAGAGAAAAACATTCTTATATATGCACTATTAACCATATTCATTTTTCACAAGAATGTTTGTTATGCTATACAGTCCAATGTTTCATTTCCTAACTTTCCTTCTGGTAATATACATGTTCTTACACTTTCCCTTTTAACCATTATCATACCCATAGGTTAGTATTATTAATTACAGACCTTATGATGTACTTTCACCATTTCTACTCACTTAAAAACATTTACAAACAAATTTTTACCAATTCTGCACATATTAAACCTCAATGTCCCAATCTGTAACCACATTCTATTTTTTGGTGACTTATAGTCTAACTATTAATTCCATGAATTTGCTCGTTATATTTAGTTCTTTATAGCAAAATCATACAATATTTGTCCATTTGTGTCTGGCTAGCTTCACTCAACATAATGTCCTCCATGTTCATCCATGCTGTCATATGCTCCACGACTTCATTTCTTCTTGCAGTTGAAAAATATTCAATTGTCTGTATATACCACATCTTGTTTATCCATTCATCAGTTGCTGGACACCTAGGTTGTTTCCACCTTTTGGCAATTGTGAATAATGTTGCTCTGAACATCGATGTGCAGTTGTCTTTTTGTGTATCTGCTCTCAGATCTTCTGGGAATATACCTAATAATGGTATTGCCAGGTCTCTTGACAGATCTATATCTAACTTCTTTGGGAACACCCAAACAGATTTGCACAGCAGCTGTGCCATTCTACATTCCTGCCAACAGTGAATAAATATTCTTACCTCTCCACATCCTTTCCAACACTTGTAGTTTTCTGTTTTTGTTTTTAAAGAGTGTTTTTGTTTTTAAAGGAGTGAAATCATATCTCATTGCAGTTTTGATTTGCATTTCCCTAATAGCCAGTGATTTTATATATTTTTTCACCTGTTATTTCAACATATGTTTTTCTTCTTTAGAAAAATGTTTATTGAGGTCTTTTGCCCATGTTTCAAATGTTTTTTTTTTTTTTTTTTGGTCTTTTTGTTGTTGAGTTGAAGGATCTCTTTATATATCACGGATATTAGACTCTTGTTACATGTATGATTTCCAAATATTTACTCCCATTGAGTAGGTTGCCTTTTTACACTCTTCACAAAGTCCTTTGAGTTGTAGAAGTGTTTAATTTTGAGAAGGTCCTATTTATCAACTTTTTCTTTTGTTGCTTGTGCTTTGAGTGAAAGGTTTAAGAGACCCACACCTACTACGAGATTTTGAGCATGTTTCTTTATCTTATCTTCTAGGAATTTATGATCATGGCTATTATGTTTAAGTCTTTGATCCATTTTCAGTTGATTCTTATACAGGGAGGAATATAGTGGTCCCCTAACATTCTTTTTGTTACAGATATCCAGTTCTGCTAGCACCATTTGTTGAAGCAGGTGTTTTGTCCTAGTAAAGAGGACTTGGTAGGCTTGTCAAAAATCAGTTGACCATAGAACTCTTAATTCTATTCCATTATCAATGTGTCTATCTTTATGCCAATACCATCCTGTTTTGACCAGGGTCAAAGTGTGGTAGCTTTATACCACACTTCAAGTTCAGGAAGTTTAAGTCCTCTGATTTTGCTCTTGTTTTTAGAAAGTTTTTGGCTATACAGGACACTTTCACATTCCAAATAAATTTGGTAATTGACTTTTTCTTAATTCTCTAACGTAGGCTGTTAGAATTTTTATTAGATTGTTTAGAATCTATAAATCACTTTGGGTAGAATTGAAATTTTTTACGATATTAAGTCTTTCAATCCATGAACACAGAATGTTCGTCCATTTGTTTAGATCTTCTTTGATTTCTTTTACAAGTGTTTTTTAGTTTTCTGGATACAGATCCTTTACATTCCTACTTAAATTAATTCTTAGATATTTAAGTCTTTTTGTTGTTATCGTAAAGGATTTTTTCTTGATTTCCTCCTCAGCTTGCTCATCATTTGTGTACAGAAACACTACTGATTTTACATGTTAATACTTTATCTTCCCACTTTGCTGGACTTATTTATTAGCTTGAATAACTTTCTCACAGATCTCTCTGAATTTTTAAACTATAGGATCATGTCATCTGAGAATAGTGAGAATTTTATGTCCTCTTTTCTAATTTGTATGGCTTTTATTTCTTTTTCTTGCCTAATTGCTCTGGCTAGAAATTCTAGAACAATGTTACATAATAGTGAGGAAAGAGGGCATCCTTGTCTTGTTTACTTAGAGGGAAAGCTTTGAACTTATCCCCATTGAGTATAGTGTTGGCTGTGGGATTTTCATATATGCCACTTATCCTGTTGAGGAGCTTTCCTTCTATTCCTATCTTTCAAAGTGTTTTCATCAAAAAAGGATGCTGGATTTTGTCAAATGCCTTTTTTGCATCAGTCAAGATGATCATGTTTGTTTGTTTTTTTCCTTCAATTTGTTAATGTGGTCTATTACATTAATTGATTTTCTTATGTTGAATCACCCTTGCATACCAGGAATCGATCCCACTTGATCAATAATTTTCTTAATATGCTTTTGGATTTGATTTGCATGTATTATTTTGAGAATGTTTTTTCATCTGTGTTCATTAGAGAGATTAGCCCTATAGTATCTTTATTTGGCTTTGCTATTAGGGGATGTTGCCTTCATAACAATGACTTGGGTAATTTTCATTCCTTTTCAATTTTTTGGAAGTGTTTAAACAGGATTTGCATTAATTCTTAAAGAAATGTTTGGTAGAATTCACCTGTGAAGCTATGTGGTTATGAATTTTTCTTTGTTGGAAGATTATTGGTGACTGATTAAATCTCTTTACTTGTGATGTTTTGTTGAATTCCTGTATTTCTTGTAGCTCCAATGGAGGTTTTTTTTTTTTTGCATTTCTAGAAATGTGTCCATTTTTTCTAGATTATCTAAGTTGTTGGCATAAAGTTTCTGATAATATACTCTCATGATCATTTGAACTTCTATGGGGCCAATCATAATGTCCCCCCTTTCATTCCTGATTTTATTTGTTTGCATCTTTTCTCTCTCATTTTTTTTTAAACTAGCTAAGGGTTTCTCAATTTTATTGATCTACTCAAAGAATCAGCTTTTTACAAAATTTTTTCTATTTTTTGTTATCAATTTCATTTATTTGTGCTTTAATTTTTGCTATTTATTTCTTTCTGTTTGCTTTGGGATTGGTTTGCTTTTCTTTTTCTGGTTCCTCCAGGGGTTCAGTTAGGTCTTTGATTTTTCCTTTTCCTTCTTTTTAAATATAAAGGAAGTTAAGGCTATAAATATCCCTCTCAGCACAGCCTTCACTCATTCCCATAAGTTTTGATAAGTTGTGCTCTTATTTTCATTCATCTGGTGATATCTACTGATTTCTCTTGCAATTTCTTCTTTGACCCACAGATTGTTTAAAATTGTGTTTAGCCTCTACACGTTTGCAATTTCCCCTTTCCTGCCTATTATTGATTTCTAGCTTCATTCCATTTTAATCAAAGAAGGTGCTTTGTATAATTGCAATCTTTAAAAAATTTTTGAGAACTGTTTTGTGACCCGGCATGTGCTCTGTCCTGGAGAAAGTTCCATGAGCACATGAGAAGAATGTATAACCTGCTGATTTGGAGTTCAATGTTCTATATATATTTGTCAGGTCCAGTGAGTTTATCATATTGTTCAAATTCTCTGTTTCTTTTTTGATCTTCTGTCTAGTTCTATCTATTGGTGTCAGTGGCCTGTTGAAGTCTCCAACTATTATTGTAGAGACATCATTTCTCCTGTCAGTTTTGTCAGAATTTGCCTCATGTGATTTGGGGCACCCTGGTTAGATGCATAGTTATTTATATCTGTTTTTCTTTCCTGATGGTTTGTCACTTTAATTAATATGTAATGGTCTTCTGCATCTCTTATCACTTTTTTGCATTCAGAGTCTTTTCATTGGGTAGTTTATCCATACAATTCTATGTTATTGCTGTAAGGTATTACTTGCTTCACCCATTTTATACTTTGGCTTTCATATGTCATATCATTTTTGTCTGACATTTTATCCATTTGGTTACCCTCTCATAGATTTCATTTCTACACTCTCCTCCAAGCCTCTGTCTCCTGTCTTTTCTCTTCTGGCTACAGAACTCCCTTTGGTGTTTCATGCAGAACCGGGTAATTGAGCACTTACTCTCTCAGATTCTTTTTATATGTGAGTATTTTAAACTGACCATCATATTTGAAGGACAGTTTTGCTGGATAAAGAATTCTTGGCTGGCAGTTTTTTTCTTTCAGTATCATACTTCCTTCTTGCCTCAATGGTTTCTGGACAGAAATCCACACTAAGTGTTACTGTTTGTCCCTTGTTTGTGATGTTTCACTTCTCCCTTGCTGCTCTCAGATTTTTTTTTTCATTATCTTTGGTGTTTGGAATTTCGAATACTATGTGTCTTGGAGTAGGTCTACTTGGATTTATTCTGATTGGAGTATACTGTGCTTCTTGGACATGTATATTCATGTCTTTCATGAGAGTTGGGAAATTTGGGGCTATTATTTCCTCAAATACTCCTTCTGCCCTTTTTCCCTAATCTTCTCCTTCTGGAAGTACCATAACATGTATATTGGTGCACTTCATGCTATCATTCAACTCCCTGAACCCCTGCTCAATTTTTTTCCATTCTTTGGTCTCTCTGTTCTTTCTTTTCAATTTCAGCTATTCTGTCTTCTATGTCATTGATTCTTTCTTCTATGATTTCAGATATGCCCTTGTATGCCTTTATTGTATTTTTAATCTCACTTATTGTTTCTATCATTCCCATAAATTCTGCTATATTTTCTTTTCAAGTTTTCAGTTTTTTTTCTTTTTCTCACCCAGTGTCTTCTTAGTGTCTTTTATTTAATTAGCCATCTTTCCTTCAACTCCATGATTTTATTTAAGAGATTTGTATTAACATCATTTATTAGTTATTTCAAGTCCTCTGTCTCATCTGGAGATTTGATTTGTTCCTTTACCTGAGTCTTATCTTCCTTTTCCTTCATCTGGCTTGTAATTTTTTGCTGAAGTCTAGGCTCCTCATTATGATGATAAGTTTACTTTGATGGTCTCTTTCTCTCTCTTGCCTAGGGATTTACTATTAAGCACCTGTGTGCTACCACACTTCTTTGATTCTTGGTTAACTTGTTCTAGATCTTTAGGATTGCCCTGTTTAATTGCTCTAAGGACCTAGAAATGGGATAAAGGACAGTTTCCAAGGGCCTTGGAGATGGGTGTAGTAAAGGTGCCAAATTGCCTCATTTATTTATATATTTAGTATTATTATTCTTTTCTCTTCATGCACCGTCCTGTTCTACCAGCAGATGGTGCCCTTTGATAGACCTCTCAGCTCAGACACAAGATTCTAGAGGAAATACACTCACTGAAATTCCATCCAGGTGGGTGATACAGAAGCAATGTCCCTGAGGGTGAGCCAAGCTTGTCAAACAAACATTCTCAGAAGCTACTCTCCTCCCTTGGCTTGGATCTCCATTGTCAGCAAGCAATCCAGGGCAGTAGGGAGGATGCTTGAGAAGACAGTTTATGTTTACCTCCTGCTGGTTCTTAGGGCAAACAACACTGCAGCTCCACCTGACCTGGAAAAATGTAACCTTCAGGTTGTAGCAAAACAAATTCACTGGCCAAAATCTAAATTTGCCATAGGCTGTGTTCTACCTTCTCCCCTTTCTTGGGGAGGAGGACCCCTGTAACTCTCTATGTCCATAGCCAGAGGACCCACTGCTGTTTGCTCTGAGGGTGGGGGTGTGGGCACCAGCAGCTGTTGCTGCAGCTTTACTAACAAGATTTTCCCAGCCAGCCAAGAATCTTTTTGTTTGCCCCCCTCTCTTTGGGTGGTTTCTAGCCTTCCCCTGATATCCTAAAACCTAGAAAAGTTTTCCTGGCAGTTTCTTCCTGTCCTCTACTTATTTTTTAGGAGAGAAGTGAGCCCTCTGCCTCCCTAATCCTCCATTTTCCCAGAAGTCCAGTAAAAACTAGTACCACACGAATGGGGAATGGTTGTGTGGGGTGTTTTTGGGGGTGTGGGCGGTGGGGAGCATGGGAATCCCTGTAGTTTCTGAGTAATATTTGGGTAATCTAGGCACCTTTATAAAATGTATATATATATATAACAAATAACATTTATGTAAACAAATGCAAAAAATAATAATAATAATAATGTAAACTATATTCCTTGGCTAGTACAA
>JAQZBX010107409.1:0-10655 GCA_029593785.1 Cabassous unicinctus
AGTTTGAAATTAGATCTGCTAAATTGGGGTTTTGCTGCTTGAACTCTGCACTGGGTCCTCAAATAAACCGATGTGAATGTAGTTTTTTCCCTCTGTGTGAAGAAGCAGCCACACCCCAACAGAATAGGAGGAAAAATCTAGAACTATTTCAAGTTTTATCTTTTTGTATATGAAAATAAAATGATAATAATAATGCAAATAAAATAAAATAAAATAAAATGTACAGAATGCAGTAGAAGAGCACAAGAAAAAAAAAAAAGAACAGGAAATTATGGCCCATACAAAGGAAGAGGATAAAACTTCAGAAAACAACAATGAAGAAGATGAGAATGTGGACATACTTCTTAAAATCTTTAAAAAATGATCTTAAAAGTGCTAATGACATGAAGGAAAATACAGATAAAGAACTAAAGGATATCAGAAAAACAATGAGAGTGTTAGTAAAGAGATTGAGATCCGTATGACAATATTAGCAAAGAGAAATAAATAAACAAAATAAATCTTTTTTTAACTTTATTTTGTACATTTAATAACTGAAAATATAAACATTAAAAACTAAAAAATAAACACAGATGAATAAATACATACATTTCTCAATTAAATGTACTGGATACATATAAATTTTTAACAAAATAAATCTTAAAAAAAAAAAAAAAAGTAAGAGAGGCTTTTTCTGGCCATTACAGCCTCCCTTCCCAAGGCCCTAGGAAGAAGGTATGCAACCCATTACTAGATTCAGGGCCCAGATTTGAGCAATGAACAAGGAAAATCCTAAATACCCAGAACAGGTTGAACCAAGAATCAGAGCAGCAGTAACATAGCCTCCCACTACTAAATCCCTACTAAAGAGAGAGAACTTGAGCATCTGAGTAATCTCACCATCCTAATCAGATGCCTAGACATCAGCAAAACATTACAAGCCATACTAATAAAAATGAAAGAAATGGCCCAAGAAAAGGAATATATCAAAGCCCAGAAAAGACACAGGATTTGAGACAACTAACCACTGAGATACATACAAATTTCCAAAATCAAAGTAATGTGTTGAAAGACAATATGTCTAAAGAGATAAAGGACATCAAGAAGACATGAACAAGCACAAAGAAGATTTGAAAACTGGAATAAAACTGAATAGAAAATAACAGAGCTCATGAGAATGAAAAACATGGTAGGTGAAACAAAAAACACATTAGAAGCATACAACAGCAGACTCGAAATGATAGAAGAAAGAATAAGTGATACCAAAGACAGAACAGCTGAAATAGAAGAAAGAATACAGCAGAGAAAGAAAAGAATGGAAAAAATAGAGCAAGGGCTCAGGGAGTTGAATGATAGCACAAAATGCAACAACATACATGTAAAGGGAGTTCCAGAAGGAGAAGAAAAGGGGAAAAGTTCACAAAGATTTATCTTCTGAGAGCATCAAGGAAGAAGTAAACCATCACATACAAGGGATGCCCAGTAAGACTTAGTGCATATTTCTCATCAGTAACCATGGAGGTGAGAACAGTGGTATGATCTAATTAGGATACTGAAAGAGAAAAATTGCCAGCTGAGAATTCTTTATCTGGCAACATTGTCCTTCAAATATGAAGATGAGTTTAAAATATTCACAAACAAACAGAAATTAAGAGAATTCGTGAAAAAGAATCTATATTTGCAGGAAATACTAAAGGTAGCCTTACAACCTGAAAGAAAAAGACAGGAGAGAGAGGTGTGGAGGAGAGTATAGAAGAAAGAATAGCAGAAAGGATAACCAAAAGAGTAAAGAGACAGATGAAAATAAGACATAACATATGAAAACCAAATAATAAAATGGTGGAAGTAAATAATGCATTTACAGTAATAACACTGAATTTGAATGAATTAAACTCCCCAATCAAAAGATATAGGCTGGAAAAAAAAAAAGATATAGGCTGGGAAGCTGATGTGGCTCAAGCAGTTGGGTGCCCACCTACCACATGGGAGGTCCCGGTTTGGTTCCCAGTGCCTCCTAAAGAAGACGAGCAAGACAGCAAGCCAACATGATGGGCTGTCACGGTGAGTTGACACAACAAGATGACACAATGAGATAACACAATGAGGGGACCCAATGAGGAAACACCTTGAGAGACCACAAGCAGGGAGTGAAGGTGGCTCAAGCGATTGGGTGCCTCCCTCCCAGATGGGAGGTCCTGGATTTGGTTCCCGGTACCTCCTGAGAAAAAAAAAAAAGGAAGACGAGCAGACACAGAGAGCACACAACAAACAGACACAGAGAGCAGACAGTGAGCACAAACAACGAGGGGAGGGATCGGAACAACAAAAAAATAAATCTTAAAAAAATATATATAGGCTGACAGACGGATAAAAAATATGAGCAATCCATATGCTGCCTACAAGAAACTCACCTTAGACTCAGGGTTAAAACCAGCTAAAAGTGAAAGGTTGGAAAAAGATACTCCATGCAAACAGTAACAAAAAAGAGCAGAGTTAGCTATACTAATATTGGACAAAACAGACTTTAAATGTAAAAAAGTTATAAGAGATAAGAATCCATTACATATTAATAAAAGGGACAATCCAGCAGGAAGATATAACAGTCATAAATAACTATGCACCTAACCAGGGTGCCCCAAAATACATGTGACAAACTCTGGCAAAACTGAAGGGAGAAATAGACATCTCTACAATAATCGTTGGAGACTTCAACACACCACTCACATCATTAACAGAACTACTGGACAGAAGATCAACAAGGAAACAGAGAACTTGAACAATATGATAAAACGAGCTTCACATAACAGACATTTAAACCCAATTCAGCAGGTTATGCATTCTTCTCAAGTGCTCATGGATCTTTATCCAGGATAGACCACATGTTAGGTAACAATGCAAGTCTCAATAAATATACAAAGACTGAAATTATACAAAGCACCTTCTCAGATCATAATAGAATGAAACTGAAAATCAATAATAGATGGGAAAGAGGTAAATTCGCAAATGTGTGGAGGCTGAACAACACACTCCTAGATAATCAGTGGGTCAAAGAAGACATTGTAAGTGAAATTAGTAAATATATTGAGATGAATGAAAATGAGAACACAGCTTATGAAAACTTATGGGATACAATGAAGGCAGTCCTGAGAGGGACACGTATAGCACTAAATACCTATATTAAAAAAGAGGAAAGAGCTAAAATCAAAGATCTAACTGAATAACTGGAGACATTAGAAAAGGAAGAGCAAACCATTCCCAAAGCAAGCAAAAGGAAAGAAATAATAAAGATTAGAGCAGAAATAAATGAAATTGAGAACAACAACAACAACAAAAAAAGGAGAAAATCAACAAAACCAAAAGCTGGTTGTTTGAGAAGATTAATAAAATTGACAAACCCCTAGCAGACTAACAAAGAAAAAAAGAGAGAAGATGAAAATAAATGAATCAGAAATGAAAGGGTGGAATTTTTGACTGACCCCACAGAAATAAAAAGACTCATAAGAGGATATTATGAGAAACTATATGCCAACAAACTAGACAACCTAGATGAAATGGACAAATTCCTAAAAACGAACAACCAACCTACACTGACGCTACAAGAAATATAAGAACTTAACAAACCAATCACATTTAAGGAGATTGAATCCATCATCAAAAATCTCCCAGAAAAGAAAAGTCCAGGACCAGATAGCTTCATAGGTGAATTCTACCAAGCATTTAGAAAAGAATTAACACCAATCCTGTTTAAACTCTTCCAAAAAATTGAAGAGGAGGGAAAATTACCCAACACATTTTATGAAGCCAATATCACCCCAATACCAAAGCCAGGTAAAGATACCACAAGAAAAGAAAATTACATTCCAATCTCTCTAATGAGCATAGACACAAAAATTCTAAACAAAGTCTTTGCAAAGAGAATCAACAGCATATCAAAAGACTTACACATCCCAACCAGGATTATTCCTGGTATGCAAGGGTGGTTCAATAGAAGAAAATCAATTAACCACATTAATACACCATATTAACAAATTGAAGGGAAAAAAACACATGATCATCTCGATCAATGCAGAAAAGGCATTCGACAAAATCCAGCATTGTTTCTTGATAAAAACACTTTGAATGATAGGAATGAAGGAAAATTCCTCAATATGATAAAAGGCATATATGAAAAACCCTCAGGCAACATGGTACTTAATGGGGAAAGGTTGAAAACTTCCTAAGATCAGGAAAAAGATAAGGATGCCCACTGTCCCCACTATTATTCAACATTGTGCTAGAAGTTCTAGCTGGAGAAATTAGACAAGAAAAAAAAAAAGGCATCCAAATAGAAATAGAGGAAGTAAAACTCTCACTATTTGTGGATGACATGATCCTATATTTAGAAAATTCTGAAAGGTCTACAACAAAGCTACTTGAGCTAATAAACAAGTTCAGCAAAGTGGCAGGATACAAGATCAACACGCAAAAATCAATAATATGTCTGTACACTAGTAATGAACACTCTGAGGATGAAATCAGGGAAAAAATTCCAATTACAATAGCAACAAAAAGACTCAAATACCTAAGAACAAATTAACCAGAAAGTACATGCCTATATTTAGAAAACTACAAAACAATGCTAAAAGAAATCAGTGAAATCAGTGAAGACCTAAACAAACGGAAAGACATTCCATGTTCATGGATTGGAAGGCTAAATATGGTGAAGATGTCAATCCTACCCAAACTAATTTATAGATTCAATGCAATATCAGTAAAAATTCCAATAGCCCACTTTATAGAAATAGAAAAGGTAATTACTAAATTCATTTGGAAGGGAAAGTGCACCCAAATAGCCCAAAGCATTCTAAAAGAGAAGAGCAATGAGGGAGGAATTTCACTGCCTGACCTTGAAACGTATTACAAAACTCAAGTGGTCAAAACAGCATGGTAATGACATAAAGATAGACACATTGATCAGTGGAAAAGAATTGAGAGTCCAGAAATAAACCCTCACCTATACAGTCAACTGGTTTTTTACAAACCTACCAAAGCCATGTTTTGAAGAGACTGTTTTAGTCTCTTCAAGAATTGGTGCTGGGACAACTGGATATCTATAACCAAAAGAATGAAAGAGGACCTCGATATCAATCCCTACACAAGAATCAACTCAAAATAGACAAAAGACCTAAATATAAAAGCCAGGATCATAAAACTACTTGAAGAAAATGTAGGGAAACATCTTTAAAGACCTTGTGATAGGTAAGGGTTTCTTGGACCTTAAACCCAAAGCATGAGCATCAAAAGAAAAAAAATAGATAAATGGAACCTCCTCAAAATTAAATACATTTGCACTTCACAGGACTTTGTCAAAAGGGTGAAAATGCAGCCAACTCAATGGGAAGAAATATTTGGAAACCACATATCTGATAAGGGCTTAATATCCAGGATATATAAAGAGATGCTATAACTCAACAATAAAAAGACAAATTACCCAATTTAAAAATGGGCAAAAGACTTGAATAGACATTTGTCCAAAGAAGAAATACAATGGAAAAAAAAACACATGAAGAAATGCTCAACATCACTCATGATTAGGGAAATGCAAATCAAAACTGCAGTGAGATATTATTTCACACCTATCAGAATGGCTACCATTCAAAAGACAGAGAACTACAAGTGTTGGAGAGGATGCAGAGAGATAGGAACACTTACTCACTGTTGGTGGGAATGCAGAATGGTACAGCCACTGTGGAGGACTGTTTGGCATTTCCTAAAGAAGTTGAATGTAGACTTGCCACGTGACCCTGCAATACCACTACTGGGTATATACCCAGAAGAACTGAGAGCAGTGACACAAACAGACATCTGCACACCGATGTTCATAGCAACGTTATTCACCATTGCCAAAAGTTGGAAACAACCCAGGTGTCCATCAACAGATAAATGGATAAACAAACCGTGGTCTGTTCACACAATGGAATATTATGCAGCTGTAAGAAGAAATGAAGTCAATAAAGCATATGACAATATGGATGAAACTGGAGGAAATTATGTTGAGTGAAGCAAGCCAGATACAAAAGGACAAATATGGTATGACTGCACTACAATGAACTAAATATATTATGTAATCTCATGGAGTTAATAACTTGATATGGGTCACTAGAAAATAGAATGAGTTTAGAGAATGGAAAGCTGAGGGTTAACTTGCGCAGAATTTGTAAAAAAGGATATGTGTTAATCTTTGTAAATGAATAGGAAAGGTAAAATCCCAACATAATGTTAGTAACTAGCAGTACTGTTATATAGGTATGTAAGTGGTTTAAAGGGAAAGTCTAAGGTCATGTATACTACTAAAAAGAAAAATAAAAAATGTAACATGTAACTGTAGAGCAGAGAAAAACCACATGTGAAATATGAATATGGGTAAAATTGCATATATAAGACCATTTTTCTTTGAAGCTGAACAAATGTATGTTAATACTACAAGATGTTAATACCAGACCAAAAAACAAAACAAAAACAAAACCATGATGCTAAGTGAAATAAACCAGACACAAAGTATTACATATTGTATGATTCTATTTATGTAAAATGTAAATATAAATCAATTTATAAAATGAATTTAGTGGTTATGTAGGACTGGGGAAGGACTGCAAAGGGGTGTGGAGTTTTTCTTTTTGGAATAATGAAATTGTTTTAAAATTTTTTGTGGTGATGAATGCACAACATTGTGATTATACTAAAAGCCATCGATTATATACTTTGGATAGATTGTATGGTATGTGAATATATCTCAATAAAATGGCTTAATAAATAAATAAATATGCAAGAATAGCCAGAAATAGCAGCTATGTACAGCAGGGGAAGCATAGAGAAATTGAGAGATGAAGAATTTTCTTGTTTGTTTGTCTGTTTTTTGTTTTTTATTATTATTGAAATAATGAAAATGCTCCAATAATGATTGAAGTGATGAATGCACAACCATGTGATTATACCAAATACCATTGTACATTTTTGATGAATTGTATGCTTTATTAATTATGTATCAATAAAATTGATTTGTTTAAGAAAATAGACTAGAAAACACTAAAACAGAAAAGGTATGAGGGGAAACTAGCTCCACCAATCATTAAAACATATTCTAAGTCCTCTCTAATTAATGTAATGCTGGATTACTTTTGCAGGCAGTGAGCAATTTTAAAATTCAATAAGATGTATAATTATTTTATTTATTGCATAGCTGTCTTTCCTATTAACATCCCTGGGGTTTCAATTTATGGGTTTGAGAACCTGACATGAGCGTTTCAGCTTATGTATTTTATTTCTTTGAGCAAGTCATTTCTGAATTTTAGTTTAGCCAGATAAACAGGGTTTTAAATGAAATTCTCTAGATTCTAGTGGTATTGAAATACCATATACAGATTAAACTAATGCAGAACAATTCCAATAGATCTATGGATAAGGTAGTCACGGTTTTAACTTGTGTGTGCCAAGCCACAAGTCTTTAGAAGAACTCATGAAAATCATGTTATCAAAAATTGCTAGTGGCCTTGGTAGCTACGTGTGCCAGTACTTTCATTATCTCATTTGTTCTTGTCTTTGCCAGAGTATTGGAAAGCTTAGTAACCTTACACCATGGTGTCATTACCCTTACCATGATTGACAGCAGAGTGGACAGAGGGACAGTGACAATGTTGAGAGAATGAAAGCTAGTCAGGTTGTAAAGAAGACACAAGAAACATTGGCAAAGGGGATTGGTTAAATCTACAGATTTTCTTTTGAAGCTTTTTGTAATAAAAATGAAGAACAGAAAATTGCTATTAAGGTGGTATTTGTGTGTGTGTGTATTCATTTTTCTTTTGGTTTTTAGCATTTCTATCTCTCTGTGTATATATATACATGTGTGTGTGTGTGTGTGCACTATAATTTGAATGAATGACTAGTCTACAGTTTGAGCTGAAGAATTTGTTATTGAATTGAATGAGTACTGGTATTTGTTCTTGATCACCCCTTTCCAACCATTATTTTAAACATTTTCACCCTTTCATTCAACCCCTTATCTCCTCAGCATCCCCTTTTCTTCAAACAGGGCAGAAGGAGATGGAAAAGGACAATTGTCCTTACCTGGCTGCAGAGACGATCCTCTCAGGATGAAAAGGAGAAGGGGGAGGGGATGGAGATGTGGAAAGAGGTGGGAATGTAATGATGATGGTGATGGGTTGATGAATATGAAAGTGGAGTTTTAAATTATACTGAATGATTGGAAGGTCATTGAACCTGCCCAAGATATTGTTGGGACATGGGAAAGGGATATGTGACAAAACTGATTTGAAGGCAGTGACTGGAGAATAATAAAACTGTTTCATGTTTGTATCCCCACTGAATTCCAGACAATTCTGCCGTGTATATTCTCGTCCTTTTTCCAACACCCTCCTAATCTTACCTAATAGTGAGCTTGGAGGTTTCAGGAACCATATAAAACTATACTAAAAAAGCCTTGCTTAGAGATTCCAAAAGGTTTCTTCCCTTATATTAATACTGGGAACTCAGCAATAGAAGCTCTGCCCAGTTGCCTCTCAACTGAGATTAGACCTGTAGTCCCGAACCTCATGGGTTGTCTTTTCTTGACTCCTGGAGTGAAACCCAAGCAACTAGAAGTTTATTTTTCCCGACTCTGTTTCTATCTTTCTCCCCACTTCCGATTCTGTGTTTTTGTTTCTGGTTATTGGTCACGTCTGTTAGTATGTCTACGACTTGTCTAACTTGCATTGTTGAGAGAGCACCCTAATTCTAATTTGATAAAATATTCCCCAAGAATAGCAGCAATGATTAGGAACCTGGCTCTCTGGTTTGACTATTTGGGATGTCTGCTGGGTGGAAGATGGGATCTATTCTCTGTAGGGTGAGAGATGACAGAGAATCTGGTTTGTTAGCTCTTTGTGTTTGTCTGATTGCCTGTGAGGCCAACTCATTTTAGAAAATATTTTGTATCCAGTGGGAAGAAGAGCCCTTTGAGGCTGGGCTGGTGAGTGTTTGTGGTTTTGTGTCTACTCTAACCAGGGGCTGAAGTTGTAAAACTGAAGCTGCAAGCTCTCTGGGTGCCTGTAGATGAGAAAAGCCCTAAATTTCATCCTGAAAGTGTGAAATATTTTCTGCCTCCTGAGGGTATTAACAAATAAGATTATAAAGACACTTAAATTAAAGGAGCTTTGTTCTGATAGGTTTATAGAGACTAGTAAGAGCTTTCATAAATCCAATATTCCCCAAATTCCCAGAAAACAAAGATGAACTGCTGTATCTAATATTTTAAATGGGCTAGCCTTAAACAAAAGAAAACAAAAACCCCTTCCACAGAAACTGCTAGCTCAGAAGTGATTTTATACAAGAATCCAAGTTCATCTAATCAAGCAAAGTGAAGCCTTGGACAAGTCAGACCCATCTGATAATTTTGCCACATGTCTTTGCCCTGATTTTTCCAGGGCAGAGTATAATATAGATATACATTTTATTTATAAGATTTTCTTATGTTTTCTCATTAAGAGAAGAGTTAAACTTTTTATACTGGTTTACTCATCAGATAGCCTTGATACACAGATGTATTTCTTTGTCACTCTTGCTCCTGTTTGAGCCTCAATCACCTTTATTATAACTTGTAACCAGAGTAACTAAGTTCTGTTTTAGAGAGAAAACTGGGAGGTAGAAAATTGAGAACTGCCTGTCATATAAAAGTATTTTATCCAGCCAATAGAGTTTATAAGAACAGGTAACATGACCTCCACAGCCGTATACTTCCCTTTCACACCTTAAAAGTCTCAAAGATCTAGCCACTCCATAGAATAAAAATCTGAAGGAAAAGTAGATATAGATTATACTTGGTGACCTATATTTGAGTATTCTATCTTTCTTAGAAATGATTTAGATATCCAGAGATAATTACTTAATATTGATCCTAGGTTTTATAGTTAACTAAAGCTCTTGGAATTATATCTAAGCCGACACATTACAGAACATAATTATTGTTGACATCAAAAAGTTTGTCAGAATTAGAGTTTAATTTAGTCGAACACACAGTTTTATGCTTTTCTTAAACATTATGTGGAAGTGATGCAAGCATGCGTTCAATAAATATGTGCGCTTCTTCCCCCCCAGGATATAATTGGACAAATTGATTGTGTAGTCAAAGCCATCCCTGGAATATCAGAATTGAGAATAAATCTCATTCTATCAGGCAAACCTGATTAAGGAGCAAGGGCATTATTTCCTGTGTTAACTCAAAGCCCACAAAGCCCTCCCGGGAAACTGGTCTAGTATCTGTTCTATAGCTTACAGCGTGGCAGGCTTTCAGGAAATAAGGAGGGTCACCAGAAACTTGAGCAGATTTTGGGGACCTTGAGGAGAGAATTCATCATATTTGTAGGAACTGTAGGTGAAACCTGGTGGAAACAAAGCTTTGGGATTTCCTATCCATGGCATAGAAGAGCAAATAATAAAAGTCTTTAGAGAGTGGATGTGGCTCAAGCAGTTGAGCACCAGCCTCCCACATGGGAGGGCCCAGGTTCAGATCCCAGTGCCTCCTGATAAAACTGGAACAGGCAACAAGCGGAACAAATGAGAAGGCCAACCCAGGGAAGCTGATGTGGCTCAGTAGTTGAGCACTGGCTTCCCGCATGCAAGGTCCCGGTTCAATCCCAGGCCCC
>JAQZBX010107410.1:0-10656 GCA_029593785.1 Cabassous unicinctus
ATATTCATTTTACTAAGTCTTATATGGCCCCTCTTCTAACTTTTATTATTATTACTATTATCCTTTTTCCTTTTTTACTTCTTTCGATTCCATCCAGCCCTAATCTTTTTCCTTCAAAGGAACATAGAAAACAGCAAGGAAATAGAACAAAAAGAACAAAGTGTCAAAGAGAAAACAATACACACACAGAACTACTAGCTAAATAAATCTCTAGAGCAGAAAGAGAAGCTAATCAACTGAATAAACCCATAAAGATAAATGATGAACAGAGGGCAACAAAAAATTACAATCCATGTTGAGAAACAGGAAGACATGGACCAGTCCAATGAACAAACTAAAAACCAGGAAGAGATTCAGAATATTGAACACCTAATCAAAGCTGGCCAAACAAATATCATGGACTAACTTAATGAAGTGCAGGAAGAGATTAGGGATATTAAGAAGAAACTGAGAGAACATCCTAAAGAAATTGTAAACATACATAAAAAAATAACGTATATGATGGTGATGAATGGCACAATCCAAGAAATCAAAAAGAAGCTGAAATCACATAACAGCAGATTTGAACAAGCAGAAGAAAGAATCAGTGTTGTGGAAGACAGTACATCTGAAATCAAACAGATAGTAGAAAAGATAGATAAAAAGATAGAAAAAAATCCAGCAGGGATTTACGGATTTAACCGGCAACACAAAACGTACAAACATACACATTTTAGGCATCCCAGAGGAAGAAGAGAAGGGAAAGGGAACAGAAGGAATGTTGAAGGAAATAATGGCTGAAAACTTCCCAACCCTCTTGAGGAAGATGGACATACATGTCCAGGAAGCACAATGCACCCCAAACAGTATAAATCCCAACAGGCCTACTCCAAGACATATACTTGTCAAAATGTCCAATGCTCAATACAAAGAGAAAATACTGGAGGCAGCTAGAGAAAAGAGAACCATCACATACAAGGGAAGCTCAATAAGATTAAGTGCTGATTTCTCATCTGAGACCATTAAGGCAAGAAAACAGAGGTATGACATAGTCAAGGTAATAAATGAAAAAAACTTCCAACCACGAATTCTCTATCCAGCAAAGCTGGCATTCAAAAATGATGGAGAGTTCAAAATATTCACAGATAAACAAAAATTAAGAAAGTATGCCAACAAGAAACCTGCCCTTCAAGAAATCCTAAAGAAAGTTCTACAGATTGAAAGGAAAAAACAGAAGAGAGAGTTGGAGGAAAGTGTAAGAACAACTAAAAAGACAAAAAGAGAATGAAAAACAACATACAACATACATAAACCCAAAGAAAATATGGCTGATGTAGGAAATTCCTTGAGAGTAATAACACTGAATATTAATGGATTAAACTCACCAGTCAAGAGACACAGATTGGCAGAATGGATAAGGAAATATGACCCATCTATATTTTGTCTACATGAAACCTATCTTAGACCCAGGGATTTAAGAAGGCTGAAAGTGAATGGCTGGAAAACAATTTTACAAGGAAACATTAACCAAAAAAGGGTAGAAGAATCTATACTAATATCAGACAAAATAGATTTTAAATGCAAAACTATTGTAAGAGACAAAGATGGACACTATATATTAGTAAAAGGGGCAATCTTTCAAGAAGAACAAACAATCACAAACATTTATATACCTAACCAGGGCACCTCAAAATACATGAGGGAGGCAAACACTGGAAAAATTATGTGGAGACATAAATGCCTCTACAATTATAGCAGATGACTTTAATTCACCATTATCACCATTAGGCAGAACATCTAGACAGAGAATCAATAAAGAAACAGACTCTGAATAATTGAATATTAATGTTCTTATATCATATAGGACAGGTAGGAATATGAGCAAGGGATAGTTGTCAAATGCGAATAATCTTCTTAATGATGGAAAAAGACAGTCACCTGCCATATAATTATGTGGAAAATATGTATATTCTAATTTGATATAGGGTCTTACTTGACAGTGAGATAATCTGTTTTTTACATAAGGAGAGGTAGGGAGAGACACCATGTCAAATTCTTCAAGATGGTGCCAATTCAAGTCTCCTAAAAAGATTAAAAGTTGGTTAGAAAATCAAACCTCCTTCCTTGCTGCTGAAGTTTTCTTATGTTTCTGCAATTTCGGCTAGATTCAGCTGTGTTGTTCTTCTAGTGGTCTCACCTGATAACACTCTGACAGTTCAAATGGAGTGTTAAGTCCTAGATGGCCTCATTCATAATGGAAGCATTTG
The DNA here is from genome assembly GCA_029593785.1 of Cabassous unicinctus. Taxonomy (NCBI): domain Eukaryota; kingdom Metazoa; phylum Chordata; class Mammalia; order Cingulata; family Chlamyphoridae; genus Cabassous; species Cabassous unicinctus. The sequence goes on from JAQZBX010107410.1 coordinate 2,247, forward strand.
GCTTAGGTACCTCAGTTCTCTTTCATATGGCCTTTCATTCTTCAGTAGACGAAACTGTTCTCTAGCACACCATAATTATATCACTGCATTGGTTGCCTCACAAAAGCTAAAGCTCAGTGTCCCTCATTGTCAACCCTCAGATGTTATACATGTCATTTTATTGTATTCTGTTCATCAAAACTTGTCACAAGCCAGATGAAATGATGGGGAGATACATTCCACCAGTTAATGGGAAGAGTTGAAAAGTTGGTGTGGTCATTTTAAATAAATTACACTGTAATATATGAATACTTTTTATATCTTGTTCATCAGTCCATCTTGCATGATGCTACTAATACAGTGGACCATTCTGGTATTTTGAAGAATATTCAGAATATTAAATCCCCTGAGATTCTAATATGAACAAAAAGTGGCAAGAAAAAATGTGGCCCAGGGCAAAATGCTATTGTCTTTTGTTATGGAAAGGTAAATTTATTTTGTTTTGCCTTTTCATTGAGCTGGAGAAAAATTCATTCACAAGATCATAACTACAAACCAAGTGCTACAGGTTCTGGTATGCTAATAAATTTCATATTCATGGCACTACAATTTTTATTGGGGCTACCACCTGTGTGAACTTATAGTAACCTATAGTCATATGTCACAATTCATCTACTTGTTGCATAAGCTAGGCCAATTAATTCAATGGTGATATTATGGGTACCTTGGATCTTTTAAATATATCATTGCTATTATCTCTGGAATTCCTTATAAAATATCATTTTTCTTCAGATTTTCTGCTTTGTCTGTTATGTAAGGCTTTTTTCAGCAGAATGAATAGAATGATTCTTCCAGTTACTAATTATATCTCTTCCAAATAAACATTCAAATAATGGGGAGATAATCAAAGGACTATTAAATAGCCAAACAATCCTATTCTGAAGTAATCTTGAACTAAAACTCAATTCATAATGTGGCCTTCAGGAACGTCCACTCTAATTGAAGGATTATGATAGTATTTTAGGTCCTCTTGTATCAGTGACAGGTCAGAAGTTATATTAAACAACTATAAAAATGCCTGAGTAATCCTCTTTCCCCAGTGCACAGTTCCTCTGAAAAATGATCCCTTTCTCAAACTTTTCTTTCTCCTAGGAAGTTCACACATCTTTATTTCATTTGCAATAACCCATTATCATGTCCGAGTTCCAAAGGGATAGCTGTCTATATCTGTATCAGAATACTGAATTCCAAGTATCTATTTAATATATTCCCCTATTTCCAGAATTAAATTCTGTCTATCACTCAAGTCTAACAAACTCAAGATCTATTCCAAAAAAAAAAAAAATTGTTCTCCCCTTTCACACAGTTCATATTAGTGAAACCCTATAAATGCATTTGGCTTCTTGGCTAATAACTCTCAAATTAGAAGCTTTACTTGTTTTAAGCTGAGATTGGACTATGTTTATTGATCTGGTGGTAATTAGGGATGTTGCCATTTGATTTTGAGAGTCTGAGAGATGCCTGTTTCAAGTGAAGATATTGTGTTTTCTCCAGTCATGGTGATGCTATTCTTTTGGAGCAAGGGAAGAAAATTGATGCTTATAGTCCAAAGATTCAGATAATATGGGAGTTCAAGATCTGAAGTTTTCTCAATCTCCTCTCAAGTATAAACTCTTCAAAATGATGATGGAGTTCTAATTGGTAGGCTGCACAAGCTTTATTAAGGGGCTTCATTCCTAGGCTAGCTTGGAAACGAAATTTCACACCTCAGTCTCAAAAGGAGATAATTTTCTCATATTTGTGGAGACAAATATTTGGGAGTGTTTAGTTGGAGCTGAACATGTCAGGATCACATTACTGTAATACATGGCTCCCACCCTGTACCAAAAAATAAGTGCTTGGGGATTGTGTCGTGCTCTTTGTGAACTGGAACATGAACTTCTGTAGCACCATAGGTCCCTTAAATTGACCTCTACCAGTCAATGGAGAGATAAAACACAAAAGAGAGGAAAAGGATAAGTAAAGGGATGGGAAAAAAATGATGAAGGACTGTAAGAAACCTGAGAAATATAAGGCATGTTGGATGATGGCCACCAACTCTATCCTTATCAACCCACCTCTTCTGGACACACATCAGATTTACCACATAGGTAATAACCAAGAATATGCAGGCTCTAGCCTTGTAATCCATTGATATAGACTGATGCCTGTCATTTCAGTCACTGGTAAAGCAAAGGCTTTTTTTGTCTCCTTTTAGTCCCTCAACAAAAGTGTTCCCTTCTCTCTCCCCTTCTTTTTAACATCTCAAAATGAGAATTACTTACTGAAAAGACATTGGAATGCAATATTTAAAATGTTAGAACAAACAATACATTTTTGGGTTGAAAGTCTATTACAGGATACAGCTGCTTAAATATCATCTTGAAGATTGTCTCGCTCTATTCCTTCCCTCCATCTCTTGCCCATTTTGCAATTTATTTTTACTCCTTTGTCTCCCTGCATTCTTTTCAAAGTAGATGTGCAATTAACAGGAAAGGCAAAAAAAAAAAAAATGTTAAGAGGAAGTTTAAGAAATATGGAAGGAAAAACAGGTGAGATAAATGATCCACTTCACTCTCAAAACTTAAGTAACATATGAACAGATAATGTCTTTTCTAAAATGTAGAAATATTTTTATAACAAAATGTTTACTGTGTTACCCTTCATTTTTAAAGATTTTTATAGAACACAAACAATAAGCATTGCTAATTCATTTAATTGCCTTATCTTCTTTCTCATGAAAATATTATTAATGTGGCAAGAATAAAATGAATGTGATTAAGAGAAGTGGCTTGGAGAATGGGCTTATAATAATAAAACTCTGTCACACAGCTGCAATTCTTGACTACATGCATATGCATGCATGTTAAGATATCAAGTGGGACTTTTTCTTCCCCTTTCTCCTGATGTTATTTCAAAGGCCACTGGTATAAATGAAAAACTCTAATTACTCCACATTCTTGTTTAACATGATGTCAGCAACTGGGGCCAACTACCTCCCTCTCCTGGCTAAAAAAGAAATCCATTCAAGAGGCAGTGGCCACCTGAGGTTCTAAGGAGAGGGAGAGGGAAAAATACGTGTAATATGGGGCCATTTTTAGGACATTGGATTTGTCCTGCATGGCATTGCAGTGATGGATACAGGCCATTATATATTTTGTCATAACTTACAAAATCGCACAAGACAGAGTAAACTATAATCCTCAGTCAGTGATACTGCTTCAATATGTGTTCATCAATTGTAACAAATGTACCACACTAATGAAGGATGTTGTTAATGTGGAAAAGTGTGGGAGAGGAAGGAAGTGGGGCATATGGGAATCCCCTATATTTTTTATGCAACATTTATATAATCTAATGTTTCTTTAAAATAAATGAATAAATAAACAAATAAATAATAAACCCATTCAGAATGACTTTATAATCATACCACTAACTTTTCCCATTCCCTGATCATACCCCATACAGTACAAATAAAAGAATGAGTGGTGAGTATATTGAAGGTAATTCAGGGAGTGCAATGTTTTTGGTAAGGTGTGCTGATCTCTGCTTTTGTTCTCAAAAGATGAAAATCACGTTGTCAATCTGCCTGGGCACATATCTTGAGGCTTTGTGGGAGAATCTACTGCCAAGTTCCTTTTAGTTTTTTAGCAGAGTCCACTTCTTTGCGAATGCAGAGCCGAGGTCCTTATTTAATTTTCAACTCTCAGCCAGAAGCATCTCTCATCTCCCAAAAGTCACTTGCATTCCTTATCTTCTTGCCTTCTCCATCTTCAAACCAGTAATGGGGGTTGAAGTCATTGTCATCCTTCATCTCACTCTGACTTCTCCTACCATAACTCTCTTGGATGGAGAAATTCCTCTGCTTTTAAGAGCTTGTGATTTTAGTGAATGAAAGATAGCAACATTTGAGGTCATCAGAACCCAGGGAACAGCTATGAACATGGCCCCATGGGGAACCAACAATAGTTTGATCATATAAGTATCTATGCAGGCAGGTTAGAGCAGAGGATCATATCACAGTACTAATGAGCAATCAAATCAGCACCAAAGAAAGGATATCTTAGGGTCAGGATAATCTGGCTGCAGAATACAAAATGGACTCTATTGAGGCTAAAGGAACTATGAAATTTTTTGTGTTCTCATGATTGCTATGTAAAAGAAGGACTTAAGGATTGCTAAACAGAGATCAGGAGCCATGAGGAGGAGAACCAAGATCTTGATGTCACTAAAGACTTGTGCAAAACTTGGATTATGTAATCATTGTTGGATATTGCATTCATTGCAGAGTAGCTTCAAAAAATAGTCTATGGGATATGATATTTGAAAAACAAATGTAATGTCCAGCTACATTGGGAAGAAATATGCGGAGATTTCAAAAGTCCAGATTAACCTCATGATCACAGTAATGAGAAATTTCCACACCATGGTCCTCAAGTAGAAATGGAAAGGATTTTAATCTTTCTCTGTTTTGTTGGATCCTGTCTCAGTCCTAGTTATATGAGCACAATCACTGTATTATTCTGTTTCATGACTTCAGTGCATATGAGAAAGCACAACTAAGGAATCATCTACAAGATGAAAACATATTTTAAAAAATAACTTCAAGCTTTGAGCCCAAAATCTCTCCTCTCATTGAGTTTTATCATTTTTACCAGCTTAGAGAATCATTTGTCTCTCTGGATAGTTTTATCCTCTGGACAAAATTATATTAATTCTATCTCTTGATACTATTTAATTTTTAGTATGTCAGAATAAAAAAAATATGACTGTCAATAATAGAGATAATTTGCTCCAAAATAAGATTCCCTGAGTATAATTTATTTCCTTCAATTGTCATATTCCTTGAGCCCTGAGAGAATATTTGGGTTAATATTTGGAGCTATTTTTCTCAGTAAGAAACAACAGCAACAGCTACAAAGGAAAAAACCTTCAAAGAAATGCAAAACAATATGCCCCAGACAATTGCTGGAGAATAGTGTGAAAAACAGTGCAGTGAAGAACACTTCAGGAGTCTAAAGTGCATAAACATTTATTATATTCTGTTGCCTTAACTATAGACATCTCTTACTTTTTGCTCTTCCACTTATAATTCCTAGTTGTTTCTACTTATAAATTCAGCTCATGCTATTAAATGTTATTTTTGTAAATTAGCATTTTTGTTGCTTAAAGTTCAATTACTTCCTGTTTCCAGTTTTTCTCTGAATACCTTAAGAGTTTCTTAAGACACAGGAGGGCAATGAGGCTATATTTAAGGAATGTGAAAAGGCATAAACTTGCTATTAATTAGGATAACTTTATGCATTCAGTTTTCAGTTTAAGGTTCTTTGATACAGAAAATAAGTTCCTATAAAATTTTAGACCATTCCTGATGTTTTAATAGCTTGCATCCTGTAGAATACATTATGTGTGCCATACTGGGACATCAGTGGAAAGAAAACAAAAATAAAAAGGGACTAAGATTTCTTGAGATTCAACTGTGATCAATGATACAGAGAAAATGCTTTCTACCAATGACATTTATTCTTCAAAAATATTGTAAAAGCAAACTACCAATGCTGAGAACCTGAGAAGAAGTAGGGTCCACTGATGGGTTCTTGTTATTGATGACTAGTCTTATGAGTCTTTGCTCTTGTAATTGAAACTTAGCCTGTTACAGGGTGCCTAAGGTTTGCCACCTGAAATCCTCCTTGTTGTTCAACTGTGGCCTCTCCCTAAGCCAAACTCAGCATATGAATGCATTACATTTCTCCCAGCGTGGGACATGACTCGTGGGGATGAGTCTCCCTGCAATGAGCGATTAATACCAGTGGCAACTGGCAATACAACTGGAAAAAGACCTTGAGTAAAAGGGGGAAAAGGTAAAGACAAATGAGTTCATGTGGCTAAGAGACTTCAAAGAGAGTCAGGAGGTCATCCCAGAGGTAACGCTTACACACACCTCAGTAGGATCTCATAGAATACCAAAGTAGATATCACCCCACATAGAGGGGCCCCTGAGGGCTCTGGAGACACCCAGGTCCTATATAAGGGGGGATAGCTAAGGAGATTGATGTCTTATCAGTGGGCTCTACTTTGGAATCTGTGCTCCTGAGAGTGACAGAGTTGGACTCAAATAAGTCCTCCCTGCACATGGTCCATCAGTGCCTTCTATTCAAACCTATATGTGATGCTGGAGTTTGTAGGTGTGCTTCCAGAGACTAGAGCCTCTGGCCTGCCCATGTGCCAGCTATGCCTGGAATCTCGGTGCAGCTGCAACTCCTTCTCTACAGCTCAATGGACTCACCCAAGTCACCTGGTGAGGAGACGATGATGGACAACGGCCATCCAAGGGAATGGAGAGAGTCTGCAGCTGCAGGCAGGATAATCCCATCCACCGTATCCATGGGATATAAGCCCCCTTTCACTTGGAGGTGGAGTGGACAGCACCATCCCAAACTCCTCAGGATTGGAGGAAGAGCTATGGACTAGAGTGGACTTAATGGTATTCTCTTGTAGACATAATGTGATTCAAGCAATGGAAGAAATTACAAGAGTGAGGGTGAGCAAGTGGCCACTGGACACTTTTGGGGCAGGGAAGGGAAAAGCAGTTGTAATACAGGGGCTTTTTCAGGACTTGGGAATTATCCTGAGTGACATTACAAGGACAGATATAGGCCATTTTACAATATCATATGACATGCAAGACTGTGTGGGAGAGAGTGTGGTCTACAATGTGAACTATGGTCCATGCTTAGTGGCAAAGCCCCAGGATGTGTATATCCTTTGCAGGTGATGTGCCACACTAATGAAAGATGTTTATGTGGGATGTTATGGGAGGTGTGGGAGGTGGGGAACATGGAAATCCCTGTAATTTTTGTGTAACATTTATGTAATCTAAACATCTTTTAAAATATGTATATAAAAGAAAAGGAAAATATATTTACAACACATTTGAAAGACAAAGACATTCTTTATTATGTAAATATGTCTCAAAATCAATAAAAAACTGATAAGAAATTTTTTTCAGGTGCATTGCAAAGTAAGAAGTATAGAATAATATGTATACATTTATGGCCAGTTTTGCAAATTTATTCATTGCCTGCTTTGTGACAAACCTTGCACATATTATTAGAGACATAAAGTCCAGTGATTTAATAATCACAGTCTTTGAATAACTTACAGTCTGAGGGGTTGCAGTCACACTATATGTTTTTTTCTGTGTGTGCTAAGTATGAAAAGGTAGTAACCTAAAACAATATAGCTCCTTGAAGAAATAACATCAGAGTTGAATCTTAAAGCATTAGTCACATTTAAGGAAACGAAGAAAGAGAATAGCACAAGTGCCCAAACCATCTCAGCATCATTAAGACTATTCTTCCTGACACTGGTTCATTTTCTAAAAATGAACATTTTGAAACTCATCCTCTTGAGTCCACATTACCTATCTTATTTTCTGTCTTTGAAATTTGAATCAATTTTTAAATTCTATTTCTCTGGGAATTTATGATATAGTTGATCTCTACCTTTCCAGTTAACTTTACCTGGGATTTTCACACCAAGCACAGTTCATAAGAGCCAGCGGTCAACCTACCCTTATCTGAAAACTTAATTTCCTTTTCTAATTGTTTCACATCTGCAAAGTCCAGCTTTCCATACTCCCTTCTATTCCTGGAGCCCAATTTTCAGTCTGAATCAAGGGGCAAGGTGACTTTATATTCTTTAATTTAATCTATTCTTATGGCTGTGAATCCTTGTAAATAGGACCTATGGATGAGATTACTTCAGTTATTGCCTGACCAGCTGAATTAGGATGGGTCTTAATCCTATTACTAAAGGCCTTATAGAGAAGGTCACAAAGAGAGAGTGAAAGGAACCAATGAGAAGCTGGAAGTCAAAGGAAACTGGAAAGGAAAGGAGATGCCAGGAGAGGTTGCATGTGCATTTTAATGTGACAGAAAACCAAGGATCAAGGATCCTTGGCAGCCAGTTCCATAACACCACAGTTTTCTTGGAGAAAGTATTGCCTTGATGATGCTTTTACTGTGGAGTTCTCTTTGCCTCTATATCTTGAGCCAGAAAGTTCTTGTTGTTTAAGTCAACCAATTACATGGTATTAGATTTGGCAAACAGGACACTAAAACACTTATCCTCATATATTGGCTCTTTATTTTGTGATAATTTCATTCTTACATAAACATTGCAAGAATAGGACAGGTAACTCCCATAACCATCCTTTGTTCAGTTTCACCAATTGTCTACAATTTACTCCACATTGTTTCCTCCCTCCCTCCCTCCATCCATCCCTCCTTCCCTCCCTCCCTACTCCCTCCCTCCCTTCCTTCCTTCCTTCCTTCCTTCCTTCCTTCCTTCCTTCCTTCCTTCTTTCCTTCCTTCCTTTCTTCCTTCCTTC
>JAQZBX010107411.1:0-10655 GCA_029593785.1 Cabassous unicinctus
AAAATTACCCATATGTTTTTAAATGATTTGGGTTTTCAAAGAGAGAAATACTCTGAGTTTCTGAGACAATAATGAGACCCAGAAGGCATAAGTCAATAATATAAAGACATAAACATCCTTCACCATTTTATATTGGTCAAAACAAAATCATGCTCAATGAATAAGATAAAAGTAGTAAATCATGTAGCAGTCAGAAGGAAGTTAAATACTTAAGTTTTACACCATGCAGAGTTTTGATAGTAGCATAACCCAATTAAAGTCATTTGAGAATTATTAATTTATATTATTTTTGAAAACTAATCCATGTTGTCTATTTTTTGCAATAGTAATAACAACACTTTACATTTATTTTCTTTGTTATAAAAGATTTCCTGATTTATATATAATTTTTAAAATCACAGTGGAAGGATACTTTATTGAGTTATTATCAATGTTTAATTTCCCTTGTATTTTTCCTTCTCTCTTCCATTTCAAAAAATTAGCCTGACATTTTTATATTCTTCTGGGATTTGAACTCTGAAGTTTCATGAGAAAAAAATCTTTTGTTTTTGAAAACGAAGGTTTATTAAGTGAATTATGCCAAACTATCCCAGAAAGGGTGGAAAGACAGGAAAGTACCTGGGGTGAAAAGCATTAGACATTAGTCCCAAGACTAGGGAAAGGAGATTGCTTTGCAGTTTTGGAAGTATCACATCAAATTTCTGTGCTTTCACAAAGATGAGAATTGGCAATGCTTGCTCAAATCATCTAGGGAGGTTGGACCCCAGGTTTCAAAGCTCTCAGCCTCAGCCAGACACCCCGTGGCTTAGGCAAATATGACTACCAAACCAGTGGTGACTGAAATTTCTTGCTTTACATTAGATCCTCCAACCTTTGGAAAACTTGGGGTGAGGAGAGCCGGGAAAAGCCCAATAATGATTGAAACTGAATTTTCCATAGACCCAGTGGAATGGGAACTCAAAGTCAGATTCATTTTTATTAACAAACACGACTATAACATTTCTTGCACACTTACTTTTTCAGTACAATTTATATATGCTACTGAGCAAATGCAACATGTGGAACAAATGTGTTATCTCTAACTGAATACAGTAAATTTTAATCTAGAGTTGTAGAGTTAAGGAGCTAAACAGGATCTTGGCTTATATTTCTAGTCTAACATTTGGGAGCCAAAATATTAATATAAAAGAAAATTCCCATTTCTGATAAAAAATTACTTCTAATTTGCAATTTTCCCATCAAAATGAATTTAGCTACATTTTTGTTTTTTCTATCATCCATCTTAACTTGCAACAGATTGTCATCTGCAGGAAACTCCAAATTGTCATCCTTAGCCACTTTCGGAATGAGTATGTATTACTTTTCTTGTACGCCCAAGGAAAGATCCTATTAGACTTCTGATAGAGTGACATTTATTGTTTTAATGCATTTATAGTGGAAACGTTATTATCTATACAATGGATTTTGGCTAAAAAATCCACAATACCTTCTAGAAACCTCTGGGACCAGCCAATTCAAATTTGGAAGTAACACTGCATGCTGAGATTCTTTTTACTAAGATCACCATTATGTCCAAATTTTTTGTTAGTTCCTTAGGAGATGCATCTTTCTTTTTTTCTTTTCCACAGGCAATAAATAAATATCCTAGATACCTTTATTTATGGTATCTGTATTTAGTCAGCCAAAAGGGTGCTCATGCAAAGTACCAGAAATCTGTTGGCTTTTATAAAGGGTATTTATTTGGGGGTAAAAGTTTACAGGTACCGTTACAAGGCCCTAAAGAGTCCAACTCAAGGTTGATTTCTCACCCAAGTCAGTTGCCGTGTATTGAAGCAAGATAGTTGCAGATCTCTGTGCAGGTTCAGCCTTCCTCTCTCTCAGCTCGAGGCTGGCACAGGACTTGTTTCTTTCTGGGCTTTCTCAGCTCTGCAAACTATCAACGAATGACTCATCTCTCTTCCCAGGGACGCAGGATCAAAGTTCTCTCCTCTGCTGTGTCTATGGAGCTCTCTCTCTTCCTCTTGTGTCTTCTTCTGTGTTCTCCTTGAGTGAGTATCCGTTTATATAGCCCACCAAAGGGGGCAGGGACTAAACCTTGAGTCACACTCTACTGAGGTGTTCGAATTAAAGCCCTAATCTTAACACAATTTAATCAAAGACATCTCAGCTGAATCTAATGCAATCAAAGGTGATCACACCCTGAGTAACAGACCAGTTTACAAACATAATCCTTCTTTTTGGAATTCATAAATAATATGAAACAGCTACAGTATCCAAGTTCATAAATGAGTTACTAGGAGAAAGATACAGTGCCATTAGGAGATAGCCATTTAGTCACAACTTGCAATGAGATCTTAGGCAATTTGCAATTTTCTCAGCTGTACCACAGGAATATATATGATTGTTAACATTACTTCCAGATTTTACACTCAAATTCTCTAATTGTACAGCAACCAAAACAAACTGGTCTGTCATAAGAGGCTTTGCAAAAGAAGTCTGAGAAAATGAGGATAAAGTTTAGTCTGTCCAACTACTCATATGAGAATATGTTTGTTCTCCAATACCTGGGTGATCCTCCAAAGAATCTGAGGATCTCAACATTAATGCTTTTCCTGGTAATTTTATTTCCCTGGGCCATATATTCAACTATATTTTATATTTGGGAGTATTAAAAAGTGGTGGGGAAATGTGGCAGGAAAAATTATCCAAAGGTTAAAAATAAGGCAGAATGATAGAGCTCTTTCTACTAATCCAAGTTATTAATTCTCTGTACTCTCTTGAGGGAATGTATCTCTGTAGGACATACTATGCATAAGTGATTCAGAGCCAAGCATTTTACAACCCTGTAAAACTAGAGGTTATTTTATAGAAAACTGATAAGAGGTGATTTTTGTTTCCTTGCCTGGTAGAGCCAATAACCCCAAAGTTTATGGTCACATTGTCCTCCAGGACATAAACCTTATTTCATCAGCATTTTCTTCATTGACTATATAAATCCCAATTTCACACAGCCTCTTCAAATCAATTTTTGTCATTCTGCTTTTTTCCTCATTAATGATTTAAATAAAACTTTAACCCATACTAGTTATCTATTTGTATGAGACTAGGTTTTTAACAATTTGAAACTTGTGCTTTTAGAAGTGGGATACTCCTGGAAGGAATAACTTTTTCTTTTAAAGAACCACTAACAAAGCCCTATTCCAGACCAGTTCTCTAAAGTTCTAAAGTGTGGTCTTGTTAAAACAAATTTCATAGATGGCACTAATCACATTGCCGTGAGTTCTGTAGCTAAGGAAATTGGGTTCTCATTGTATTTACTTCTTTAGCACCACCTATATTAAAGAATTTTAATTTCTGTCAGAATCGGTTGACTCTTCCTTCTCCCCTTAGCTTAAAGTGAAACAAAGAACAAATCTTGACAATTCACACATTTTATTTGCATCTCTTTTTTATTTTTTATTTAACAGAAAATGCATGTCTCCTTAACAGCAAAGAATAAAGTGACAGAAATAAATGAGTTTCTAAATTTAAAGCAGGAATTTTGTTGCCAAAGCAACCAGAATCTACAATTATATAAAGGAGATAATCCCTTATCATACGAACACAACCAAATATATTCTTGAAGTGAAATGATCTTGGAAATTATAATTATTGAAAGAAATGAAAAAATGACATTTTATAATTTACTAAAGAGTTCAATACTACTTTGAAATGATAATCTGTTCTTGTTATTTTTATCGCCATGAAACTGAAAACGATTTTTTAAAAACATATCCTTAGACATAGAGAAGATGAACATGAAAACATAGGGGACTCCCAGAAAGAAATCACAGCCACTTTTTTAAGATCAGCCACATTTATCATCGGGCAAACGTTGCTATGGTAACTATAAGATTTACTGCCAATGAAGTTAACCCTAGCCAGTATTTTACTTTAAACTTCAGATACATGAAACACAATAGCTATGACCAAATTACTGGAAATACAAATCAAGAAATTTGTTCAAGATCAGAAAGATCAAAAGTAAGATTAAACTCAAACATCAAACATCAGTTCCCATAATGTTTATACATCATTTTTAGGGCAAAAACCAGGGTAGGATACTGTGGGAGGTATTTTGTTTTGTTTTGTTTAGTGTTGTTTGTTTACAAATAATTTACTGTCTGTTAAAAGTACTCATTTGCAGCTACATAGTAAGAGGTTCTGCTGCCTGATTTCTTGTAAATATTCTGAGGCTTCTACTTAGGAAGTGGCACGTACTAAACACATGTAAGAAAAAATAAAGAATAATGGAATATTAGTCCTCCTCTTTTCCTCTTCTATCCCTTCATAGGGCCAAGCCAAGTAACAGGGCTAAGGCAGAGAAGGAGGCAGCCACAGTGGCTTGGAGTAGGTAAGGTTTAGAGCTCAAGGTGAGCAGGGAATTTGCATAGGTTGGTGGTTCAAAGAAGAGTGTCTGATCCCAAACGGACCAGGAATACTTCCATAGGAAGGTTGCCCTGGTATGGGGTTTCAGAGTCTAAGGAAACTAAGAAGGGTATCCCCATAGGGAGGCAGGATCCAACTTGAGGTGTCAGAACCTATGCAGATTGAGTGTTTTCGTCTGCTAGGCTGCCGAAAGCAATATACCAGAAATGGGTTGGCTTTTACAATAGGGATATATTTGCTTACAAGCTTTAAGTTCCAAGGCTAAGAAAATTGTCCAAAACAAGGCATCATCAGTTGATGCTTTCTTTCCAAAGACCGACCACTGTCTATCTTGGACATCTCAGTCATATGACAAGGCACAGGCAGCATCTGCTGGGCTCTCCCTTTTCTGGGTTTTCTTGCTTCAGCTTCTTGCTTCCGTGGCTTGTTTTCTTTCATCTCTGAATTACCTTCTCTTATATAGTACTCCAGCAAGAGGATTAAGCCACACTTTAATGTTAAGCCAGAGCTACCACCCTGCCTCCCCTCTCCATCCCCTTCCCTCCCTCTTCCAGCAGCAGAACATTCCTTTGATACTAAACCAGAGCTCCCACCTCCATTCCTTGCCTGAGCATCCCTGTCCATATGAAAGTAACAACCCATGTCAGAGGGACGATAACACCTAGGATGCAGGTGGAACCACAAAGCCGATATGAGTTATCATATCCTGACCCTGAAACTACAAGGCTAGCATAGATCATCACAACCTAGCCCTTTGTAGTCCAGCCCAGAACGAGTTATAAAAAATCCCCTTCTTCCCCTCCCTCAGCGCTGTAGTCTGTTCAGATTCCGTCCACCTACTAGGCTCTGTCTTGTTAAAGGCTTTGCTTAAACTGACCTCAGCTCCCAGTCTGATCTCTAAGATGCCTCCCTTCCTCAGCTTCCCCTCAAACCTAACCCCTTAACTCAGGGGTTCTTAACCTTTTTTGTTCCACAGACTCCTTTGCCAGTCAGGTGAAAACCATGGACTACTTACTAAGTCCACACTATACTATGTATTATTTAATAAATATATCACACCTGCACCAACACATCCCCACAAGAATCAAGTTGGATTTTTTAAATTTAAATTCAAGCTCATGGACCCCTTGTTAAGAATCCCTGCCTTAACTGAAGTAACCCAATCCCAAAAGGCCCTTAACTGAAGTGACCTCATGAAAAGCCCTGCTTACAATAGATTCACACCCACAGGAATGGATTAGCTTTAAGAAATGATTTTTCTGGGGTCCATACAACTTCAAACCATCAGACTGAGGAAGGTATTCACTTGCGGGGGAGGGGGGGGTGCAAACTGGTTTGGGATGTCAGAATCCAAGCTGTTTGGGAGCACATCCACAAATTGGCATCCCAGAATGGGACGTCAGAGCAAGGGGGAATTGACTGTGCAGGGACAAGTGTGGCCGTGTAGATGGGAAATGGATTATATGCAAGACTGACAAAATAAGCCAATATATTAAGCATAATGGAAGCAGGTTTCTCACTGTTGGAAAAGGCAGCTGCAAATATGGAAAGGGAGAAATCTAAAATGAACCCTGGTGTTGAATTGAATTGGACATATTGGTGGGACTCATGGCTTTCAATACATAGTAATAGATACAGAAATAAATATAGTTGTTAAGTGTGAGTATACATGTGTATGTGTACACATATATGGGTACATATTATACACCAATACATATATATACACATATCTGTGTATATATTTTTTTCCTTACCTTCATCTATGAGCAGTGAAACCTGTTCAGATATATGATCAGATACATGAGACACATTAGCCATAAACACATTACTAGAAATACATTCATGGATGCACATATCTTAAACTATAAAATCAATAAACATCATGGTATCTAAATACTATTTTCTTCTAAAAGGAAACAGGCCTCCTTGAAAAATGGCTGCTCCAAGGGCTAGGGTATGAAAAGTAAAAAAGTAGAAAAGAACTATTGTATGTGCCAGAAAGTAGGAAAGTGCTCCAAAAATTATGGGGACATGTCAATAGGACAAAAGAAAGCCAACTTTAAGAGGTTCCTACTGGCCAAACTTGGATCAATTTGAGCTTCAAAATAGTACATAATGTTAATAAAAGATTGTAAACCATTGAATAAAATAAGAAATTATCAATCCACACCAGTGCATATAAATAAATTAATAAATTGAAAGCTTGATGAGAAATAGGATATTTATAAAGTTTCAAAGTACCTCCCCACAAAATATTTATTAATTACAAAGAAAAAAAAGAGATTAATTTTATAGAGGAGAATCCTGGCAGTTACCACTGTAATCAAATGATCAAAGTAAACATTATCAATAATGAGACAAACTAAAATTGTGCACCCTCTGATAGGCTGCAATGAGAAGACAGTATCACTTCTTCCAAATACATAACCTGAATCTAATTGTAAGGCAAAGTCAGGAAAACCCAAATTGCAGAAAGTTCTACCAAATAACTGGCTCTACACTTCAAATGTGCCAGGGTTGTCAAGGGAAGACTGAAAAACTGTTCCAGACAGAAGGAGACAACTAAATGCAGTGCAAACTACAAAATGTTGCTATAAAAGATATAGTTGAAATTGGTGAAAATTGAATAGGGTCTGAGAATAGATGGCATCTTGTATCAACACTAATTTGATCTTGATTTTTTGTGATATGTAGAATATCTTTGTAAGAAATACATACTAAAGTATTTATGAAGGATAGGACATCATGTCACCAACTTATTCTCAATGGTTTGGGGGGGGGTTGTACTGTACTTGCAACTTTTCTGAAACTTTGAGATTATTTTTAAAATAAGAAAAATTGTACTTGAAAATTTTTCAAAATGAAAAAAAAGCAATTGACATCACCCTCCTTTAATCTTTTCCCCATGCATCTCATCACCAAAATTACAATGCTACAAAAATGTTAGTTTGGCTTCATAATTGGAAAAATACTTTAATTATCTAGGTATGACAGTGAAATTTAAGACCTTGAATTAATTTTCTTTACTTTTTCATTTTTTGTTGTTATAAACTGTAATGTTATTTTCACAGTTTGTTGCAGCACTTTTAAAAATGTTTAAGGAAAATATGAATCATTAACACAAAATATAGTTCTGAGTCTCTCGGTAGAAAACAATTATCAATGGAATGCTACCTTTTTATTGAAATGCTACAGATGGAAATACATCATAATTGACCTTCCTGCAATGCTTTGACAAATCTACTTGAGGGAAGAAATAATATGCTAGGATAAAAATGTTTTGAATACAATCATTAATTTCTGTGGAATGAAGGCAACTCTTATAGCCTCAAGCAAAATGGTGAAAAGGCCTGACTCTCATTGTGAACATGGATTTATAACAATGAAATAGATTTTTTAAGAATCAAAAATAGTTATGATCCCATGCAATTCAAAAGTTGCACCAAAATTAATTTCTTAAAACCTATTTAACAAGAGACTAACTGGAAAATCTATACTATCAACCAGCATATGTTTTATTATTTTTCACTAGAAAATTCTTTTTTTCATACCATGTATTTGATATGCTATTTTCATATCAATATATCTATTTTTAACATTCAATAATTGAAAATTACTGTATGTACTCTTTTAAAATGCATGTTTCATTTAATAAAATTAATTTTTTTTGTGGAATTGACAATTTTTTTATAGTTTTACTTTGTAGGAAATGTTATGATATGATAAATCTCAAATTGTATGATTGGAAATGTGCACGTTTTTCCATGTTTAAAATTTTAAAACTACTAAGCTCACTTCTGTCACCCAAAACCATTACAGGGTGGAAAACTGCATAGTACACTGTGGTGGGTCAATTCAGTTCACCATGTTGGACAGAAATATGTGCACTGCCCACAACTTCTACTTCCAGTAAGGGGAATACTGTTGTGGTACAACACATAAAAGTAAAAAGTTCAATGTGTAATTAAATATTGTTACATATAAAGAAGGTAAATAATGACCATTGTGTTAATTCTATAAGTAGTTTTCCAAATATGACTTCTTAATTGGTATGAACAAGTTTGAAAGTCTGTTCTTAGTGTATGTTGCTGGAAACAAAGTTCAGATTAGTTCTGTACCACCCAATGTTAGTATTATAGATTGGTGTGTGGGGGGGAGGGAATGAGTGTGTGTGTTAAGTCTTAGGGGGTCAAGGGAAGAGTAATTCTTCAAATAGAATATTTATGAAATTATTTAGTTTGTTATCTTGTCCAAGTTTTACCTTTCTCCCTAGTGTAATGATTTTTGATAATTTGTTTACATATTCTGCTTTTTAAAGGAAAGTGACTGTAATCTGTTAATAAGAAAGTATCTGGATAAGAAATTGAGAGTACAGAGGAAATTGCTGCAACCAAAACAGTTTGTAACTGCAGTAACACTCTGCACAAAAGCAGTTGCTTTCTCAGTGAGATGAGATTAACACAAAAGAATCACCTCTTGCCAACTTTATTTGGAAAGCCCAGCTATCCATGTGCAATGGAATATATTTTAAAGTCCAGATGATGCAGGAGATGCTTGGAACGATGGACCAGAGCATTCAGTTAGCTTTCAAATTTATTTCCTTACATATGGGTGACCATTCCGTTCAAATGAAACCAGAGAAACACAGCTCATCTACAAACATGTCCAAGAATGTTGCATTTGGTTTCAGAAAATATCATTTTTTCCCTCTGCTCAACAGATTTGCTTGACATGCTTTAAAAGAAATACTCAGTTGTCTTAATTTTACAACAGCAGATCAGATATTAGATCTTCCAACATTGGAGTCACATGGGATGCACAACATCTGAATCTTAAGTTTTAAATGGCAGATGTAGAAAAGAAATCCACATCACAGAACAATAAAAGAAACTGCAGGTAAAATTATTCTTGAAAAAGGGATCCCCTGCATAAAATGGATGGGAATAAAATAAATGTGAAAGAAGATTTTTTTCTAAAAGTACCTAGTATCAAAAGCTAAACCTAAAAATGTTGAAAATGCATGCCATAACTTCTAGATACTCCCTACCACACAAATAATTTCTTTATGCTTTAGCTAAAACTTGCTTGAGGTTGATTTCCTGATAAGAAAGGCAAGAAAGTGAAAACATCCATAATTTTTTGTTTTGTTTTAATGTAGTCAGATTTGTCAGCCTTTTTTTTTTTATGATTTTTGCTTTATTGTTTTTTTTTTTAACTGTTTACTTTGGAACATTTCAACAAATTAAGTGTTTGATTAGTTTTCAGAACCATGAATTGGTTCCTTATCATTCTTCCCAGGTATTGGGGGAAAAGGTAGAGATCATAATAAATTCACAGATTTTAACATATATGATGTGTTTTAATCCTTTGCAGTTATTGTTTCTGGTGTGCTCAAATTATCACCACTTTTAGCCAGTGGGAGTATTTCAGGTAGACTCCTGAGTCCTTTTGACATGACCAGTTTTGAAGATTTCTCTATTTTCTATTTTCTAATATAACAAGATGTTCCAGATTCATTCTGTACATTTCATCTACAGGCATAGAATGAGTGCTGGTTTCTTTATGGGAAAAGAGACCACTATTTAGACCCCTGGGTTGCTCAGAGCTACTAGGATTACCATTATTTCTGGACCTTTATAGTGTACAGAACTAGGCAATGCATATTATTTGTTTTAATGTATCATAAGTTCATACTACCATTTTATTTAAAAAGGGAAATATGTCTCAAAAGCATGCTATATTCAACAGGGATTCAGGGACTGACATAGAAGAGGTGAATAAAGAAATGTTTTTGTTTTTCTTTTTGCCAGAGTGGTTCATTAAAGCATTCCATTTAGGATAATGCAAGCCTGAAAAAAAGACATCCACTTAGCAAAAATTTTGTATTTGTTTGTTGTGTATTAAAGTTTTGCCTCCATAATAAAAAAACATTGTTACTTCAGCATGATTAAAATATAAATCAGTATAAAGAACCAAATCTGAAATTTAAAAGAAAGATAGATAAAAGTGTCACTTTTACTAGTAAAATACATGATAAAATAAAGAGATACAACAAATAAAAAGGAAAAAAATCACTTTAGCACAAATACTCACCCATTGTGTGTTTCTTTGAAGTCATGTGTATATACCTATGCTAATTAAATATCTGTGATTATAGGATACAAATACATTTTATGTTCTGCCTCTCTGAAGATTTTACCAAATTTTCATGTTTTTATCATCAACAT
>JAQZBX010107412.1:0-10661 GCA_029593785.1 Cabassous unicinctus
GCTTTTGGAGCCAGGCAGAGTTTGCAGAGGTCACTTCTTTTTGCAGAGTCTCCTTCCCTGAGCATTTCTGCCCCACCTCACACAGACACTTACCAGCCAGGACCTGAGGGTCACCTAGGACAGCAGCTGGATTCTCACCTGGCCTCATTGGGCACCTATGACTCCACTCCCCCATCCACCATCCCAAAGGCAGCCTCACAGGGACCCAGGGAGCTCCACAGGGCCCCTCCCTGTGGACAAACATCTCAGCCTCTGGGCCCTCCTAGAACTGGGTTGGGGCAAGCTTTTGGCCAAAGAAGAAGTGAGGGCTGTTACACTATCCCGCTGATGCCATCTGGACTGGCCCTAGGTGGACCACGGCCAGACCCAGGAACAAGCCCAGAGAGTAAACAACAGTGCCCATGCCCGCTTCCTGAGGCCCACAGGCTGGGCTGGGGGGAAGGGGGGTGAGGAGATGGCTGCTGGAGGTCTGGGAGTGGCATCCTTTGCATTTAACACAACTTCAGAAAGACAACGGGGAATTCAAATTTGGGAGAGTGGGAGAGACCAGAATGCAGAGTTGGCTGCTGAGGTCCCAACTCTTTTTCACCTTGGGTCCCTGTCTCCTCATCCCTGAACTCCCTCATTCAGCCCCTCACCCCCACACTCACCCCTACCTCATATTCAGAAATGCTGGCTCAGAGGAGATAAATCCAGGGTGCTGTGGGGGTGTGGCCTAGACGAAGGCATCTGATTGGCCGGTTCCTTACAGATGTCTGCAGCATAGCCAATGAGAAGAGTTTCTGGAACTCTGAAGTCCAAATCCAGAAAGTGGGGAGACAGTGGGGTGGAGAGGTGGGCAAGTGGGGTGATAGGGAGTTCTGAAGCCACCTGGAAAGGTCTGGATCTGAGAAAAGCACGAGAGCAGAGCATCAGGGAAGCGGATGTGGCTCAAGTGATTGGGTTCCTGTCTACCATATGGGAGGTCCAGGGTTCGATTCCCAGGGCCTCCTGGTGAAAAGCGAGCTGGCCCATGCAGCGAGCTGGCCCACATGGAATGCTGGCACAGCAAGATGACACAACAACAACAACAAAAAGACACAGAAGAGAGACAATGAGAGACGCAGCAAATCAGGGAGCTGAGGTGGTGCAAGAGATTGAGCAGCCTCTCTCCACTCTGGAAGGTCCCAGGATCGGTTCCTGGTGCCTCCTGGGGAGAAGACAAGCAGACACAGAGAGCAGATAGCAAGCGCAAAACAATTGGGGTGGAGGGTGATAAATAAATAAATAAATAAATCTTAAAAAAAAAAGAAAGAAAAAAAGAGCATCAGCCCTGGGGACAGAAATCACAGGCTAGAATGGACAAGGCAAGAGGGAGGGGTGGTCCTTTCGGAAGGGAAGTAGGAGCGATGATACTATCATGGGGTCCGTGCAGGATGGAGGCAGGAGACATTCATTCATTCCTGCAACTAGATTGCAAGAGCCTCGAGGAGGAGGTAGGGGGCGCCCTTGGAGCAGTTGTTAACCCTCTAGCGTGGTAGTTAAGGGTGCAGAGTTTGGGGTCAGCCTGCCTGGGTTGACATCCTGGCTCCCGCACTCACCCTGAGCAAATCCTTATTGTCTCTCAGGATTCGCTGAGTGATTGTGCGTAAAGTACTGAGAATGGCGAGTGGCAGCCGG
This sequence comes from Cabassous unicinctus, assembly GCA_029593785.1. NCBI lineage: Eukaryota > Metazoa > Chordata > Mammalia > Cingulata > Chlamyphoridae > Cabassous > Cabassous unicinctus. The sequence continues at coordinate 1,660 of JAQZBX010107412.1, forward strand.
GAGGAGCTGCTACCATTCCATAGCCAGGCCCGGGGGCCAAGGACAGGGGCTGGCCCTGTGCAGCGGGCGGCTCCGTGGCAGGCAGCGCCTCTGCTGACCCCTTCTCGGGGCTGGCCAGGCCTGGCTGGGCTGAGCGAGCAGTGACGCAGGACTGAGCCCTGCCCTTGGGGGGCTCCCAGGCTGATCCCATCACGTTGCTGGCCCGGACCAGGGGTCTGGACACACATGAGTCAGAGGGGAACCTTAAGGCAGAGACCAGGAAGTGCATACCGAGTGTGCAAACGCCTCTAGGGGACGGTGCACCGATGCCGAGGGGCTGGCAAACTCCTAGCACCAGGGGCTGCCTGCCTCCCACCCCAGCCTGGCCGCCAAGCTTTGTGCGGTGCTGTCAAGGGAAGATCCGGCCCAGCATGACCGGGTGATTCCCTTTAAAACAGTGCCATCTTTTATGATGATGATATGATGACTATTTTTATCATTTCCTAACATTTATTGGGTGCTTACTATGTGTCAGGCACTGCTCGTAGCTCTTTACTTGTTCTAAGTCATTTGCTTCTCCCATCAACTCTGTGAAAGAGGAACTGTTATTTTTAATGCTGCTTAAAATGGGGAAAATGGGATTTTCGGTGGATGTTATGACCAAAGATAGCCAGCCGTCAGTGTGTGTGTGACCATGAGAGAGCTGGTGGCCCTCTGGCAGGGGGATAAGTGTGTCTGGCCTGGGAGGCAGGGAGACCTCGCTTTAAGGCCTGGGTGATCTCCACCAGTCATTCCCTTCTGTGCCTCAGTTTCCTCATCTGTCAAAGAGGGGCAGCTTCAGTGGAGTCTGAATCTGATCACTTTTGCTCCCTCGGCCTTTGTCTTCCTTGCTCTTACTAAGCAGGTTTCCGGGAGGGTAGCTTCCTACTCCACCCATCTCGCTCCTCCTGAGGATAGATGTCTTAAGGATTTGGTTCCAAGGAGCTCTCTGTGCTCACTTGCTCTGTCACTTGCTGGCACGCTCTCTCTTGCTCTCTCTCACGCTCTCTCACACACACATGGAATTTAAAGGCACAGCAAAAGGGAGCTCTGCAAGCTCGCCAGGCCCTCAGCTGCCTCGTCATGCCCCCTCCGTGCTGAAGGCCTGGCTGGGGGTGAGATAGTCGGTCATTTGAGGAGCCAGGAGCAGAGAAGGACTTGACTCAGCGGAAGGTGCAGGGCTCCTCGGACTAGGGCGGCAGCTACGCTGAGACTCCCCCGTCCCCAATTCCCCTGGTCCTTACCTCAGCCGGTCCCCGCCCCTGGGCTCCTGGCCCAGAGATCACTGCCCTGCAGTGGGCCCCCCTGACCTCCCTGTCCCCTGCCCACCCCTGCCCCCCCTGCACACACGCACACTCCTGCACACACACTGCTGGGCCCCACACAGACACAGTGCAGGTCCCTCCAGGCCCCCTGACCTACTCCCACCCACCACCACCACCACCCTCCCCCTCCTCTGCTGGCTGGACCTCACCTCCAGTCAGAGCTGTTTTTTGGAACCAAGGAGACAGCCCTGTCCCAAGGCCTCCTCAGCCCATCCTTAGGGTCTTTGCCCTGGATTCCCAGCCCACCCCCACCCAGTCACAATACCTCTCCCAACCCCTCAGGGAGGCAAGAAGGGTGATCAGAGCTGAAAACCTCCCACCGCAGCTGAGGCTCTTGTGGCGGTCAGGGGCGACTCCTCTCATCCCCACCAGCACATTTTCCAGAAGTGTGAAAGTGGGAAGTGGATGTGGCTCAAGCAATTGAGCTCCCGCCTACCACACGGGAGGTCCCGGATTCGGTTCCTAATGCTTCCTGGAGAAGACGAGCTGGCACAACAGGCATGAGTGGCAAACTGATGCAACAAGATGATGCAAAAAAGAGACACAAAGAGGAAAGACAGGGAAGCGGCTGTGGCTCAATTGGTTGGGCTCCCATTTACCATATGGGAGGCCCCGGGTTCGATTCCTGGGGCCTCCTGGTGAAGGCAAGCCAGCCTGTGCAGCATGGTGAGCCGACGCAGCAAGATGACTCAACAAAGGGAGACAAGCAGACCCAGAAAAACACCAAAAGCAAAGGGACACAGTGAGCACAAGCAGCAAGGGGGGAATAAATAAATAAATAAAAATAAATTCTTTAAAAAACAAAGAGGAAAGACAATGAGAGACACAACAAACCAGGGAGCTGAGGTGGCTCAAATGATTGAGTGCCCCTCTCCCACATGGGAGGTCCCAGGTTCGGTTCCCTGTGCCTCAAGAAGAGAGGATGAGCAGACACAGAGAGCACACAGTGAATGAACCCAGAGCAGACAGCGAGCGCAAACAATGAGGTGTGTTGGGGGGAATAAATAAATAAAATATCTTTTTTTAAAAAGTGTGAAAGCAAAACCTGAGACAGTGGCTGAGGGTGACACATTTTTCAAGCTCATCCCTTCCCCCCCGACCCCCGTCATTGACAGAGCCCCTCCCCACTCCCACCCCTGGGGCTAGGACCCTGTTCCACCTTTGCTTACATTTCAGCCTTAACCCATCTTTTCAGACCAGCTTTTTCCTTATTTATTCTCCCCTAGACTCACACTGATGTGACCCTATATCCTGGCTCTATTACTTGCTTGCTGTGCAATATTTGGCAAGTCACATAGCCTTTCTGAGCCTCAGTCTCCCCAGGATTGTTTTGATGAGTCTAGGTGGGGGAGTGGGTAATGGACAAGAAGGCCCTCCACGGAGGATCTGGTACATAACAGGGACCCAGAAATATTTGTTCTCCCTGCTTCTCTTCCTGGACTCAAACTCCTCTTCCACCCTCTTTGACCAGGCAGCTCATGAAGCCCTTCTGTGCTCCTTCCTCCCAGAAGCCACCCTGAACCCTCCAGTGGACTTGGAAGGGGCAGGAGAGGAGGTGAGGTGAAGGGAATACATTTTCTCTGTCAAAGCTTTGGGGGGTGGGGAGACAGACGCTAGAACCAGAGGGTGCCTGTGTGTCCAGGAGGGGCAGCTGCCTCCCCCTCAGGGTCCGGCAGCTGCCCTGGGAGCTGGGCCCTGAGGAGAGGCCATGGGTGTGTGCCTTCAGCACTCCAGGTGCTATTCTCTCTTGGTTCCCTCTCCCCATCCACTCTCCGACTTTCTCTTAACCCTGAGGGGGTCCAGGAGCTGACCTCCACAGACTAGGTCACACAGGCTCCCTTGGTCTTCGGCTTCCAGTTTGATTAGACCAATGGGAAATACCGAAGGTAATGGGGGGAGAAGTAGGAGGGGAAAGCAGCCAGGGTGTTTCTCCTGCCCCTCCCTGCAGGCCCTGGTTTGGGCAGCAGCTGCATTCCTTGCAAACAGGTGGCTCTTTCCCAGGGCAGCAGCATTCGCTGGGTTCTTGTATTGGCACCCTTTCGCCCCTTCAGGCCTAGGTTAAAGAACCCCCGCTGTTGGTAGTCCCTAGGTACAGCACTATCCCTTAGCCCACACTCCATAGTTCCCTCACCACATTCCCTTCAGTGAACCCTTGGAAAGTGCCATCTGCTCCCTGCAAGGAACCGATTGGTCCAAGCACCCAGTTCTTCAATCTCCCACCCTCTCCCTGAGCCAAACTGCAGCCCGGCTGGGGCCTGGGGGTTTCAAAGCACTGAATTAAAACCTGGGGGGCAGGGAGTGGATGTGGTTGAGCGCCTCCCTGCCACGTGGGAGGTCCTGGGTTCAGTTCCTGGTGCCACCTGAAAAAACAAAAACAAACAAGCAAAACAAAGGAAAAAACCAACTCAGGGGAGCTGATGTGACTCACCAGCTTCCCATAAATGAGGTCCCAGTTTCAATCCCAAGCCCCAGTACCTCAAAGAAACAGACAGACAAAAAAACCCTAGGGGAGGTAGCTCAAGTGGTTGAGCGCCTGGCCTTCCATATACGAGACCTCAGGTTCGATCCCTGGTACCTCTTAAAAAAAAATCATGGGGGAATCACCCCAGTCATCCTGGCCCAGGAGTGCCTCTAGTTCCTGCTCTTAACCCCTCACCCCTGCCTGCCCCTGCCTGGTTGGGGACAGCAGCAGCAGAGAGAGAGAGTCTCCCCTAAGCCATGTGAAGGGCCCTGCAGACCAAGGGGGAGGAAGGAATAGACCCTGACCCCAATGCGGAGCTCCATCAGACTGGGAGCTCCATGACATCAGAAACCATGTGTTCCCCCGTCTGACTAGGTGCTCCCTGAGTGCAGGGGCAGTGTCTTAACACATTTTTTTCTATTATCCCTAACAGCTGGCTCAATAACAAATGTCTCCTCCATGCCAAACTTAGAGACCCAGAAATGTACCACACATGATCCCCACGATGTAGTAGTGAAGTGTAGGGGAAGCGTACAAAGGTCCCCACAAAGCAATGTAGTGCGTGCTGCACTAGCGGGCCTGAGCGAGGTCCCTGAGCTTCCTGGACCCTGGTCTTTCCACTTACCAGCTGTGAACTTGGGCAAGTTGCTTCGCCTTAGAGTGAACAACTCATCCCAGTTTGCCCAGGACTGCCCTGGTTTTTAAATGCAAAGTCCTAAGTCCCAGGAACCCCTGGGATGGTTGGCCACCCTATTTAGCCTCCTAAATTTCCTCATCGGTAAAATGGGAATTATCATAGCAATATGCTGTGTGGATTAGATAAATTAATACATATTAAGAATTTAAAACAGTGTCAGGCACAGAGTAAGTGCTACGTGATTTGTCTTCTTCGTTTGAGTTTTCCAGAAGCACATCCCAGGATAGAATTTGGCTTCTAGTGGTTCATTTGGGAAGTGACCCCAAGAAACACCAGTAGGAGGTAAAACAGGGGAGAAAAGGAAACCAATCCAGGGAGTGTTCATTGGTGAGCAGTTTAACACCACGGGCAACTGAGGCTCAATCCCCCTGGGGCCCTCTGGGAGCCTGCAAGGAGCAGCTTCGGAGTTGTGCTACCTGAGGGCAAGGAAGCAGAGTACATAAGATCCAGTTGCCATCTCATTGGCTGAGGTCTGCTCCCTGGGGTAGAGAGATGTGAACTCGCCAGCACTCATGGCCTGGAGGCCTGCAGGTTGTATGGGAATGGAAAGATTCTGGTAGGCAGGGCACTGCCAGCATCTGCCAGAGGTGTGTTAACTGTTACTATTACTGGCGGGATGATTGCAGCTGGGGACCCCGGCCTCACAATGGGAAAGAGAAGTCAAGGTCGTGATAATGGCTGGGTGAGCTATGGAGGATGAGTGGAGTTTTGCAGGCAAAAGAGGAGGCTGGCTTTCCACATGGTGGGTGCACAATAAATGTGTAAATGAAATGAAAGTCAAATAAGTTCAGAGTGATTCAAATGCTTTAAGCTCGTGGGGCTGACTAGATACTGGAGAGCTGCAGGCAGGCAGAGGAAGAAGAGGTGATGCAGTCGATCCTGGCGGCATCAGGGAGGGCTGGATCAAGGCGTGAGGACCCAAGCTGGCCCCTGGTGGACGGGTGAAGAGGATGGAGGGTGGACCGGGTACAAGAAGCTCAAGAGTTAAGGCAGAGAAGCAGGAATGAGTGTGGGGTAGAAAGGAGTGCCAAGGGAAGGGAAGGGAAGTATTGAACTTAGGAGGGCAGAGAAGAGAGACAGAGGAAGCAAATCACAGGAGTAGAACCATGAAGCCTCATGGAAGTCAAAGAAAAAGAGAGCTAACCTAGTACATCTGAGTTCTCATATGCTGAGTCCTACCAGAGTGGAGGCAGGAGCCATGCCGGAAGGTTTCCCAGAGAGGCCGCTGTGAGCCCAAGAACATGAGCTCTGTGGACAGGAGGCCAGCATGAGCCCTGAGAGTCGAAGTGAGCTGAGGGCAAGGCTCTGTCAGCAAGCCAGGAGGCAGGGAGGGCTCCAGTGGTTACGACCAGAGCTGCAAAAATATTATTGTTTTGACTGGTAGTAGAGATTGTTTTATTTTTTCCCCAGGAACCACAAGTGTGATTTGCAGGTTCCTTTTAGAACATGACACCATGGAGAGAGGCAACAACCTCTGGCCTTGCTTTTCCCGTTTCTCCTGGTGAGACGAACACATGTGCGCATGCACACACTCACACACACACACACACAGTTGCTAAAAACTAACCCAAACCACAAATGTTCAATCCTCTAATACCAAGGGTCTACTGGATATATCTAATTTGCTGTAGTGGCAAGAGCATCCCGTTTTCTGCATTCTACTTTCTATAAGGAAAGCACTGGAATATAATAAATCCCATAAAGGTATTTACTATTATTTGGCAGGTGAGTAGTTCACCATCTACGAACATGGACTCTGGTCTCAAAGCGCAGCTCCTCCGCTTACTGGCTGTGTAATAGTGGACAAACCACTTAATCTTTCTGTGCCTTAGTTTCCCATCTCTAAAACAAGGATAATAATAGCAACTCCCTCATGAGGTGAGCATTAAATGAGTTAATGCATGTTGTAGGAGTTTGATATTATTTATGAATTCCAAAAAGAGATACAGAGTATGTTTGTAAATTGGTCTGTTCCTCTGGGCATGATACCCTTTCATTTAAATTCAAAAGCTTTACATTTACTTGGTTAAATCAAGATTAGGGCTTTGATTAGACCATGTCATTAGGGCATGCAGGGTAGAGTCCCTGCCCCCTTGGTGGGCTATATAAATGGACACTCACACAGGAGAAGATACACAGAGGAATAGAGAAAGCTCCATAGACATGGAAGAGGAAAGAACTTGATGCTGGGGCCCCAGAAGAGAGATGAGCCATTTGCCTGATAGTTTGCTGCTGAAGAGAACAGAGCACCTGAGCCCTATGCCAGCCTACAGTTGAGATCCGAGGAAGCTGGGCCCATGGAGCCATAAGAGGAATGAGAAAGGCTGAAGCCTCACAGACATCGCCCGCCATCTTGCTTCAACACGTGGCAACAGAGTTTGGTAAGGAAGTAATCCTGGGTTGGACTCTTTAGGGTCTTGTAACTGTAAGTTTCCACCCCAAATAAATACCCTTTTAAAAAGCCAACAGATTTCTGGTACTTTGCATCAGCACCCCTTTGGCTGACCAATACACATGTGAAGAGATTAGAACAGGGCCTGGCTCGGAGCAAATGCTAGAGACATGTTAGTCATTATTATCTTCATCACCTCCTGCCCATGGGGAGCCAGAAATGATGGAACACCCCCCTCTCACTCAGGCCTTTGCCATAGAATCCCATTACCCCCAAAATCATGCCCTTGGGGCAATAGAGTCATGGAACTAGTTGAGACAGAGAGAGAGAGAGAGAATGTGTAATTCCATGCATTCAAAAGGAAATGTCAGATGCCCAAGAGGTCTTGATTCCAAGGGGCTTCCTGAGTGACCCACCCCCTCTTATCCCCTAGAACTACATCGAAGGGTTGAGGCCACAGCCACACCACTTTCTACCTACCGCCCTTTAGGAGTCTCCTGGGGAGAAGGGAAATCTTGCCCAGCTATGCAGACCCATCTCCCCAACCCCCAGTAGGTTCTAGCTGCATCATTTAAAGTTAAGTTCCCAGGGGTGGGGCTGGCAGGTCAAGTGAGGATTGGATCTGGGCAGGGTTAAGTGTTTCTTCATGGTTGGGCTGGTCTGAGGAGGTGTGATGGTTAGGCTGATGTGTCAACTCAGGCTGATGTGTCAACTCAGCCGGTAATGGTGCCCAGTTGTTTGGTCAGGCACGTACTGGGCTAATTGTAATTCAAAGGCAGTGAGTTGATTGCATAGGTGGCTGGTCACACCTACAATCAACTAAGGAGTTTGCTGCCAGCAGTGAGTGAGGTCTCATGCAATCACTTGAAAGGCTTAAAAGGGGAAGTGATTTCAGCATTCAGAGAGAGAATTTGCAGCTCTACTTCAGACAGCCAGAGTCTCCTGGGAACTCATCAATGACTTTCATTGGAGCCCCTGGTTAGCAGCCTGCCCTGTGGAATTTGGATTTGTGCGTCCCCACAGTCACATGAGAGAATTTTTATAAAATCTCATACTATTCACAGATATCTCCCATCGGTTCTGTTTCATCGCCTGGAGGGCTTATTGAAACACAGATTCTGGCTCCACCCCCAAAACGTCTGATTTCTAGGATAATTTTGCATTTTTAATGAGTTCTCATGCTGATGCTGCTGGTCCAGGAACTATACCTTGAGAACTGCTTGTTCAGGAGATTGAGCCTAGACAGAGCTTTGTCTAAATCCCAGCTCTACTCCTAGGAGGTATGTAACCACTTTGACCTTACTCTTCCCACTTCTAAAATTGGGATTCTAATACCTGACCTCTGGATGGCTTCGAGGATTCAACGGGGACCTGGAAGCCAGATGGCCCGCACAGTGCCTGGCCTCCAGTAAGTAGATGCTGTGACTATTGTTGTTATTCTTTCTGTGGCTGGGATAGAGGTTGTCCCCCAGTATCTGCTCTTCCTCAGGAATGTACCCCCCATCATGAGCTGGGCACATGGAGAAAGATCATGCTTCCCGGGCTCCCTTGAGGCTTGTCTAGCCTTGTGATAAGTGCTGACTAATGGGTTGCATGTTGAATTGGATATTGGTTTAGCTACTAAAACAGAGACCCCCAAAATAATATTGGCCCAAGTAGTGGGGAAATGTATTTATTTCCCCTATAAAGCCTGGGTAGGTGGTCTATGGGCCTTCTGTCTTGTTGCTCTGCCATTCCCAACATAAGACCTTCATCTCATAGGATGGCTGCTCCAGCTCCTGCCATCACATCCACATTCTAACCAATGAAAAGGGGCGAAAAGGAAGGTGTATTAGTCTGCCAAAGGGGTGCTGATGCAAAGTACCAGAAATCTATTGGCTTTTATAAAGGGTATTTATTTGGGGTAGAAGCTTACAGTTACAAGGCCCTAAAGAGTCCAACTCGGGAAGCGGGTGTGGCTCAATTGATAGAGCTCCCGTTTACCATATGGGAGGCCCCGGGAAGCAGGCCCCGGGTTCGCTTCCCGGGGCCTCCTTGTGAGGGCAGGCCGGGCCCGGCGCAGCGCGGTGGGCTGATGCAGCAAGACCTCACAGCAAGGGGGAGATAAGC